>BJBW01010372.1:10145-40116 GCA_004320125.1 Scolopax mira | reverse complement strand
AATAACTCAAAAATAACATTAAGAGAATATGAATTTGGAAAGTCGAGTTAAAGAAAAACAGTGAATGCTGTAATTGATGCTTGCATGGTCATAATGAAGTGCTTCTAAAAATTAAGTTAAATTTATCTTGTTGGAACAATGGACTTCTTTTTCCAGAGACAGATTTATGTTTTTAAGCAACTGAGCATGGAACAGAAGTGCTTGTCTTTTGATTTCTTAAATACATTAAGTTTATTAACTTTTGGACTACATGGAATTTTAAAACTTCCAAATGAAACTTGAATCATTACTAGAGGAGACTGGAAGGCAAGGCATTCCATTGCTTTTCTGTTAATAAAATGCTTTATGTCCAAAATTAAGGTGCCTAATTTATTTTACACTGTATAATCTCAAGGCACGCTTCTCAGCTTCTTCCTACTTAGAAACTTTTATAACAGGAAGAATAGACAATTCTCTGGTTTATTTTATATAGCGTCTGCTCTTGGTTTCATCTTTTTAGAGACAGCACAACAGGAAAATAAAGAAAACGAGCTCAAAGAAGGAATTTCGGCCAACAATGAGGCTCCCCCAATTACAGATTTTTCTGATAGTATGAATTTGTTCTGCTGCTTAATGGGTGGTTTGACAGAACTTGAAGCTGGCAGAGTCCATCCTGCCTCTTTTTGCCCTTCTGGGGCTGAGAGCACCCAAGTGCTGCTCTCCCTGCACCTTCTCCTGCCATGGACCTCCTTAGAGTCCCCATTAGTTTTGGGGGGTTTAGGCTCCTCGCCTATTTAATTACTCCTGTAGCAGAGGCCATCCTGACTTTGATTTCTGTTATTGTTCCTTGAGTCTTTTTGTAATTAATCTTTCTTTAAGATGGGTAAATCAGAGTTGCATACTAAATTTATCATCAGCATAATTGCATCTCCTTTTGTTTTTATTTGTATTAGTAGTTCTCTATCCTATTAGTGTTCTCTGCTACTATTCTCTATTTCTCTTAGTAATTCTTAGCATTCCATTTTCTAGGTTTCTTTGACTTGCCAGCATCAAGTAATTTGGTAGAATTATAGGAAAGACCTTCCTTGTGAATAGTGATTTTATAATCTGTGATTCTTACATGTAAAGTAGGATTTATTTCCTTCATTAATTTGCATTTATTAATATTTAATGTGATATATTTTGCTGAGTCACTCAGTAGCAGGGACTGTAGCTCTTCATAGCCTGCCCTATTCTTCATTGTTTGGGATACTTACTGTCACCTGAAGGCTGCATCACTCTATGAGTTATGTTCTTTTCAGTGTAATTTATTAATTTATTAAATAGCAGAAATTTTAGTGTGCCTCCTCCGGCAACCTTCTTCCTTTTTGGGTGCTGGCTATTTCCTCCTTTTATTTTTAGTCCTTTAAACATTACTTTGTCTTTTTCTTGCTTTGGATTTCTTTTGGCAAGTTTTTTGTTTGGTTGGTTTGGTTTATTTTGTTTTGAGGCTTTGATGATGGCCTTATTTCAAAATGCCTTTTGCAAGTCTGAGTGGCTCTGAGTGGATCTCCTGTATCCCCAAAATTTGTTGAGTCCTTCAGAGAATGGCAGTGTATTGGAGGGAGATGATGTCCCTTTGCAAAGGCAGTTTTGACTCTTCCAAATGTTGTACGTGTTGTTGTGCCTTCTATTTTATAGTTTCTACAAACTTGCATGTTACAGGTATAATTTTGTTTCAAATAGGTGATAGATCCAATCCTCGATGGAGTATATTTTTAAAATAACATTGTTGTGACTCCTGTTTATTCTTTTTAAATTGTAGCTGTCCCTTTTCCACCAACGCATCGCTTGACATCTGAAGAAGTGTTTGACACAGATGGAAGACCAAGAGTTGATATTTTGAAGAACCACTTGATAAAAGAAGGCCGAGTGGATGAAGAAATTGCACTTAGAATCATCAATGAGGGTGCTGCAATATTACGGAGGGAAAAAACTATGATAGAAGTTGAAGCTCCAATTACAGGTAATATTTCTAGGTAATTTTGCTCGTAATTAAACTGGAAAGAAGCCAGATTTCTTCCAGTAGTAGTTTGTCTTAAAAATTGCTAAAGTAAAAATTTCTGTATGATATTATTGAATCATCCCTCACAACTGCATTTGCTTGATAGCACTCAAATGAGTGCTGAAAAAATAGGCTGCACGTTATTTTGCAAAATGAAGGCATTAAACCTATTGGGGAAAAAATAGGGTGATTGGTATTATAATGACAAATTAGAAAGTAGTTAAGTGCTGATGAATTAAGGATTTCTAATTCCTGCAATGCTGTAAGTGGGAATAAAGATGTCTACCTGGAATAGAAAAATGAACTCAAAATTATCCCGAAATCTAAATATGTGAAGAAAAGCTAACTGCTGTGGTTTGAAGTAAGTTCTGTGAACTGGAATTCTGAGTGGAAAATGCATCTTTTTAGTTGCTCTGTAGGTTCTTGTGAGGGTATTAGTATTGGAAAGTATTTAAAGATTATTTTAGCTTCTGTAACGTACTAGAACCAGGTCTTATTATGATACAAAACTCTTAGGGTTTTTTTTTGAATATTTTCATGGTTTGACTAGCTCTATTTCTGTTTGACCTGGTGGAAGGTGGAACTGCTGTCCTTTAGTGGTTTATTTATAAACAGTCCTCATAAAAAATAGTTTGTGTTGCTTATCTATTATTTATGATAATGAAAGTAGATTTGATTTGTGTGTTCAAAACAGATTTTCTTTAATTTGAATATGTTTTCTTCTAAATGGACCTATATTAAATTAGTATCTGAAAAGCTTCCTTTAGGACATCAGCTTGCTTTAATTTATTATTGGGTAAATGAAAACTTTTAAACAGAACAAACATTATTATTGACAATTTTTAAAAAAATTAATGATTGAAATAGTGGAAACCTCTAAGTGGCTGTTTGAATTCAGAGTCTTTTGAAGCTCCAGACAAAGCTTATGACTACAGGGTTATCCATATGTTTAGAATTTTTATATTTCTGTTTATTCAGGTAGTTACCCATAGATACTGGTATATTGGCAGCTGAAAAAGAAGGAAATTTCTTGCTGTGTTTGAGTAGAAATCTTAAGAAAAGTGACATAAAAGAGGACGCATTCTATTTAGTCTAATTTTTTGTAGGTCATGATGACAAATGGTCTGCTCCAAGGGAATAACAACCTTTACAGTGTGGTGTGCCATATCCAATATTTCTTTCCAAAATTAGAATAACTTTTTTCCTAAAAAATTTGCTGATAAACTCTGAGAAGTCGGAAGGTGCTATTTGTCAGTTGATCGGAGACATTTTCCACCTACAGAAGGCACGGTCTCTCAAATTCCTGTTAATTATTGTCAGCAATATCTCATGCAGAAGCAAGAAGGCAGCTCCTGACTTCCATTGAGATGAGAAATCCTGTGGGAATGAGGAGTTGGGAGCAGTTGTCTTTTTCCATACATTTTTTAATTTTATTTTTTTTTTAATTGTGAGATTACCTGGTTTTGCTGCATGCTCTTCAGAGTCTTCCCATCTGCTATCTTTGGCACTTCTGCCTTAGGTTGCTGACCACTGCTCTTGTCCTGTCTCATATAGTAAAAACACAAGAAAAAAACACTGTTGAAATAGTGAACATGGTTATTTGAAGGAGAAAAGTAACTGAGCAAAGAGAAGATATTTGAGATTAAAAAGGTATGTTAGTCTGACTCAGAAACAATCTCTGCTTGTTTCAATCCCACATGGATTGAAGAATTTGTAGATACGTAAGGGCTTGAGGTGGACATTAAAGAGCTGCTGACAACTTTCAGGATCTCAATGTTCAGTGCATTAACTGTGCTTGGAAAATATTCCACAATCTGCTAGATTCCAGTAGGACAAACATCAGCATTGTCACAAGGTAGTGAGGACAGGATCTTGATGAAAACCAAAGGGGGAAGCTTCAAAAATTTCTGTTATTCCTGCTTTTTACATGCCTTTCCTCTTAATTAGAAGTACTTTGTGGCTGTTTATTTAACTATAACTTAATAACTTTTCTGTTAGACTTTTTTTTTTAAATTAATTTGAACAAAATTTTTGCTTGCAGTGTGTGGTGATATTCATGGCCAGTTCTTTGATCTAATGAAGCTGTTTGAAGTGGGAGGATCACCTGCTAACACAAGATACCTCTTCCTCGGTGACTATGTAGACAGAGGTTATTTTAGTATAGAGGTAACTGAATATATTAATCTGTTTTGTCCTGAATTTTTCTGTAAGCACACTTTCACAGAGGTTTTAAAATTAAATTTTAAGTCTACTTTGCCATGTGAATGTGTTCTTCCTTGCTGTGCTTTCTCCTGTCACAAAGACCTGTTTACAGGAGGATATTGACCGGCCATTTGGAGTGTCCTGTTGAAATCACCAGATTTACTCACTTTTCCTCTTTTTTCTTTAGTTAGCTTTTAAAAAGTTGAATTCCATAACACTATTATACATAATCCTGCTACTCTGGTAATATGCAGGAAGGTGTGTTTGTATGTTTTTGGAGAACAGGTGAGTCATGCAAGGTCTTCTAATTTATTATAGCTGTTTATACAGTAGATTAATTTTTCTTATGTAATCAAATTTTTTAAAATAATTATTAATATTTTTCTTTACTAAAATTCTGAGGGCAATTACAGATATTCCCTAAGGATGACCTGTGTTTCTGCCATTAATTTTTCAGGTATTTTGAATTCAAATAATTTTTCTATTTTTCAGCATGTTTATTAAATATACTACATTCCAGAAATATTCGTTTACTCCTATCAATTAGTTTCAGAGCTATGATAAAACTTTAAAGTTAACTGTTCTTCTGGAGCCAGCTTGGGAAGTGCCTCGGCTTGGGATGTCTTCACAGATCCCAAATCTAGGAGAGTGACATACCATATGAAATAGAATTTTGCAAGTCATAGTGTATAATACTTCATTTCTTTATTAAAATTATTTATCTGCTGTGAAGGACATGCCTTCTGGGGTTGCTGGGGATCGTAGACAAACAGAAGATGCAACAAGAGTGATTGCCTCGAAGTCATTTATGAGGAAAAATTTCAACAGACATTCCCTATTTCTTAATTCAATCCTCTTGGCCTGTTCATGATGATTACAAATAATGTAATTGTCCTTGAAAAGGACATTTACATAGCAACAGTATATGTTTATATATCAAAACATGATATAAAAGCTTTTCAACCACTACACTTACAGAAAACTTTTGAACAATAGATGTTCTTGAATACGTTAGTAAGAACAGGCTCAATTTTTTTCCTCATACAATTTTAATTTAATTTTTAATATAATATTTAGCATGCTAAGTATACTTGCAGAATATGTAAAGATATGCTAAATATACTCTTGAAAACCACTCCAGGGTTCTTAATAGTCTTGTCTTCATTGAGATAATCTGCTCTCTTCCTCTCTGAGTGGCTGTTGGAACATCAGTGAAGTAGGTGGCACATTATCTGAAGTTGAATTGCTGCCACATGCATGAAGGTGGGGCTCTGCTTTGTGCTCCTCTTGAGAAAGAAAAACCTACTGCATAAAATCAGCTATTTGCTCTCCATTTTAACCTTAGCTTTTTCTTTTCAACTGAAGTTTTTGCTTTAGTTAACATTTAGGAAATTTAAGTTGACCTCCAGGAGTTTTCATGTACTTTAAGATCTTTCCTAATAACTGGAAACGCAATATGCTTTTGGTAAAATATTTGACTTTTCACACAAAAGTCAAGGTGAAATTTTCTAAAAATGTACAAACAGTGAAATTTAATTTTTCGTTAATGAATTCTTAATCAGTCTGTCCTGAAACATCTTTAATTGCATTAATATTTCAGTAGTAACCCATTTATGAATAAAAAATGTTATCACTTCTAATAAGAAAGCTAATGTCAAGCTACCGTGACTGTATATAACAAACTGCTGGGATCAAGATGGGGTCCTTCACATAAGTGTGTGCAAATTCTTTTTTGTACTGGCAGTAACAGGGTATAGAGAACTCCCACATTAGGCTGTCTGTATTTGATAATGAAAAATAAATATGCTCGTACAGGAAAGGTAAAAAAAAAAATTACACTTAATAGGTAACACGCTTGAGAATGTGTAAATCTCAGCAATTTAGTCAAATGGAGTATCCATTCACTGAAAAGAAGGCACTGTTTTGCCACTTTCTTATTAAATGTTTTCAAGGTTGCCAGCTGTTATAAATTTTTCATCCAAACTGACTTAACTAGAACAGTTCACAATTGGAGAATTCGCCAGATTAATTCAAGAATTTATTTGATGATAAGCAGTTGTTTTGTAAGAAACTGATTGTGCTCTCTGCTGGGAAACGGTTTTAAAGAGTCTGGGGACTTTGCAATATATATCAGGATATTTTAGAGTTATAGAAACATTGGAAAGCAAGTGGTATAATTAGAAAAATTACTCTTTTGCATACTTTTACTAAGAAGATAAGAAAAATTCAGTAATTAGTTTAGCTACACTTCACAGTAGCAATCTTTCATGTATTTCTCCATGCTTGCTGTGTTTTTTAAAGTGTTCCTTTGTTTTCTTTCTTCTTTTATGTACTTGCTATTCTATGCAAAATAGTTTTGAAGAATGATGGCTTCAGGATACTCATATTGATTGAGAACAATAATAATAACAACTTGCAGGTGGTCTCAGTGTAGTCTAAACCTTCTGGGGTTTTGAGATTCCTGTGCTCAGTTAAAAACACAAGAATGAGATTTGAAATGTAAGAAATACATTTTGGGCATTCAAGACTGCTGGGTGGTAAGGGATTATAAGCTGAAAGAATTGTGTGTGTTCTGTAGCTCTGTCCTCAACTCTGCTGATACAATAATAATGTTATATTGAAACTTACTTTAACTGAATTTACTGCTTGAAGACTGAATAAGCCACCAGCTTTCTGGGTCTGGGGAAAAAAAAAGGTTTACTCTGTCCATTCTTAGTTTAAAAACAGTCTCTAAATGATATAGCTGTCTTTAATGTAAATAGTGTTGTGTTTGGGCTTTTTTTTCTTCAATCTCTATTAATAAATATCTGCTTTCCCTCTTATGCCAATGTTTAGAGTCATATTATAAAATCAGATTTTAGGCCCATCCCATGCATGATTTGTCTAGATGAAAGTGTTCTGCAGCATGATCCCGCTGAGTTTGTTTTATTATTGAGTGTCCAGTAGATACATGTATTTTTTCAGAGTTCTGTGCTGTTCTTCAGAAAAGTAAAAAGCAATTTGCATAACTCATGTCTGGAACTGGACTCGAGGAAGTAGTGCTGTATTTTAAAATGGCACATTAAACTGTACTTGCTTTTGAAGCTGTTAACATTCTTACTCAATGTTTCTCAATAATAAATTTGAAAATTCTTATAAACTAGTGTATTTTAGTGAATGTCTTTGTTTTTCAACAGTGTGTGCTGTACTTATGGGTCCTGAA
This sequence comes from Scolopax mira, assembly GCA_004320125.1. Classification (NCBI taxonomy): domain Eukaryota; kingdom Metazoa; phylum Chordata; class Aves; order Charadriiformes; family Scolopacidae; genus Scolopax; species Scolopax mira. Next base: position 32,689 of record BJBW01010372.1, on the reverse strand, counting down.
AATTCTGTATCCAAGCACGTTATTTCTTTTGCGAGGCAATCATGAATGCAGACACCTAACAGAGTATTTTACCTTTAAGCAAGAATGTAAGTACTGTGTAAGAATGTAAAATTAGCTTACATCCAACGTGCTGATCTAGGGTCTGTCACTTTGCTTGAGAGATGTTTGTCTGTTGGTTTAATTAAGGTCTTGCAAACATTTGGAGGCCCCATTGACTTCTGTAGAATCCCTTGCAGTTAAGTGTGGCGAGTTGTGTAGAAGACTGCTGGAAATTATGGAGGAAATTTTGATTTATTAATATGGATTTTAAAATCCTGGAGAGAGGAAGGCTATTTTGTTGTCTGGGCTATAATTGAGAGTGCAGAGTCACTTGCTGCCAAGTAATTTTTCCATTTGGGGAATTGATTTCAGCCAGACTAGTAAAATAACTCTCTTGGTGATGTAAGCCGCTCATCCGTTTGGAGGCTTGTGTAAGTATTGATCGAGTGATAAACAGATCATTTGCACTGCTAAAACCCTCTTTGATGTAGTTAAAAGTAATGTAATCCATAAGCAGTCCTTAGCTTTTCACATTAAATGAGAAATCACAAACTTACCAGTAGTATTTTACGCTGAATTATGTTATATAATTGTATACGGTAAAATAATTCTGTGATTTTTTTTTAAAAAAACCAATGGTTTCTCCACAATTGAGATAACAGAAGAAGATATGAAAAAAGTTAATAGTCCTGGAAAAGAATATGACTTAGAAAAGTGCATGCTGTTGTGGTCTTTGGAATTGCTCATTTAAACCCCAAAATACTCATTGCTTTGTGGGTTTTTTTTAAACACTCACTTTGAGATTTGCTCTTATAATTATGATCCACTAGATTACTTCTTCCATCTAATACAGATTTCTTAATGGTTTGTGTTTTCTTTCCTGCAGGTAAAATAAAGTACTCAGAAAGAGTCTACGATGCTTGTATGGAAGCTTTTGATTGTCTCCCTCTTGCTGCTCTTTTAAATCAACAGTTTCTTTGTGTTCATGGTGGACTTTCACCAGAAATTAATACACTAGATGACATTAGGAGAGTGAGTATTTTGTATATTTGAAAATAAGAGGAAATACAGGTATTTTGATGATGTTATACAAAGTCATGTTTGTCTAATCGTCAGCATATTGTTTTCTGTTCTTGTCTCTTTTGGAAGTGTAAATTTGGAACTGAAATGTAGGCTAAGTAGTAGCATAATTAAAAACTCTTGGATTATCTAATGCATTTTCTATTAGTAGATGTCGTTGGGACATCCGGGACTGTTACAAAACACACCAAAAAAGCCCTCCTCAAAAAAATTCACATAGTTTCCTGACACAGGTAGTAGATGCAAAGAGCTTCATATCCAGTCCAAAAAGTGCTTTCTTTTTTTGTTCTAGATAAAAGCTGGCATTCTCATGGTTTTCAGGACAGAACTCATAGAAGTTAATTGTAGTCTTAAAATCGTTTGGTACATCAAACATCATACTTCAGTTATTCTTATATTTCTTTGAAAGCTGTTTTTTCATTCTCTTGATCATGTGGGTTTTGGTTTTGAAAGTGTGAAATTGCAATATTTAATAGAAATTCAGATTGCTATTTAAAATGACAAATGACATTTGGTAGGCATTTGAGTAACAGCTGGGGAATGCTTCTCGCTGTGGCAAATGTGCTGAGTATATCAGTAAGAAGAAGGAAAACAAGTTTTAAAAATACAATGGAAACAACTAAATACTGATGTGCAGTTTTAAGGGAAGAAGTTTGTGATGACATGAGGTATCTGTTTCTAATAACTTGGTTTCAGCTTTCATGGTCTGCTGATGGCAGGTGATGATTGTATCAGATGGGAATTTTCAAACTCAACTGCTTTCCATTTTGAATACTCCGTTTGATTTATTTTAGTTAACTTACCTGACATCTTGATTGCTGCATTTGGAAATCAAAACCATTCCTGTTATGATTAGGAACGGCTAAAGTGTTTAAGCTTAAAATATAAGTAGGTGGTTCTCAGAAAGCTTTGAGATTAATAGGTAAGGATGGAAGAAGAAAGTTGTTTTCCCACATATGGAAGAAGGTATGTGGGGGCCTATGTCAAAATAGGTCTAAGCATCAGAGAGAAGGAAAAAGTATGTTCCTAATTTGGTTTTACAGTATATAAATATTGAGGGCCCATTTTTTATCTTCATTTACTGCATTTCTCATTTTTTTGGGATTTTCTCCTTTGCTTGTGTTCCTTTTTTTTTTTTTCTTTTTACTTCTCCTCTCCTCGGATGTATAGGCTGCTGTCCAGTTGAATCTCATTTCTGAATTCACCAGGTTATATTTTTTGGTACTTACTAGACTATTTCAGGGGCTGAAATGTTAGCTTATTTCACTTACAGATCTTACACTGCCAAGCTGAATGATGTGAGAGGAGAGGAAAATGGTAGAAAGAGAGAGGAAGCATATTTACAAGCTCAGTGGTGTAAGTGGAAAAATGTACTGAGGCACATGGCATTTTCAGAGCAAATACTAACGTGTACAGAAACCTATATGCATTGTGCAGAGAAGGAGAAGTAAGAGAGTAAATGGTGCCATTCTGACAAGAACTTGACGCTTCTCACGCTACAGGTGAAAAGAAACATTGGTCAAAGCTTTTTGGAAAGTAGTGTAAAGGAAACGTAGTCTGGAAAAACACTTTGGAAAGCCTCTGTCATAATAGGATTGTGATTAATTTTTCTTTTTGTCTCAGTCTTGCAGCTAATCAGGTTTCAAAGTGTCAAGTAAATTAAATTAAGAGGCAATTCTGTCATCTTGGCCTGTATTTTCATATGTGGTTCTATAACACTCAAGGCTACATTAGGATATAAGCTTGTATGTTTATATATATGTATTGTGTATATACGCATTGTATATTGCTTCTGATGAAAACCACATTTATAAATGTAGGGCAGTGTTATTAGAGCTGCTCTTTGGGCCTTTTTTGTTTTTTAAAGAATCATCTGTTAACTTGGAGAGGGCACTGTTCCTGGGTTGGCAGCAGCTTCAATAGCTGCATTACAGCTTGGCGTGCACTAGGATTGTAAACGTATTTAAATTAAATGGGTGCTGTGAAAGGCTCTTTTTGTATCTAGGAAAACGTCATACACTTGTACAAGTGTGGTGTGTGAAATGATTTCTGTAAACAGTCAAGACAATTGTATGATGTTAGAAGTTTTCTGCTTTATGAGCAGAAGTTCTCATTAAGGACAGGTCTTCTCTGCAAATGTAAAGCCATGATCATCTGGCGTAAGAAGGGAAATCAAATCTCTATACACACTATAGGAATCACCTAAGAAAAATTCTGTGCAGATGCAATTTCTTCTGGATTAAGTCTTTTGTCAGTATTATTATTCAGGAAGGCGATTAAATCACACAAATTAAATTATTATTTTTGCTGGCATAAGCTTATATCTGGTAGAGGACAGCTACATAGGAAGGTGTGACAGTAAAGCCTAAGCAGAAAGATTGCTGCAAGTGCTTCTTGTTTCTGGGAAAGTGGAAGTTTGTAAAACTTACAGTAATTTGTTGACTTTCGCTTACACAGATGTCTGATTGTGTTGGCAAATAGTGTCTCTTTCAGACACGTGTCCTTCAACTTAGAGCTGCCGTTCAGTTGGTTTCATTTGCACTGTCAGAACTTCTGCTGAAACAAAATGCCAGAAATTGTGATTTTAAGCCTAGTGATTTTTAAGGAGGATGTCCAGATAAGATTATGGGGGCTCTTAATTTAAAGAAGAGAGACAGAGAATTTTCTTTCTCATTTACAACACATGCTCATTCTTTTGTTTAGTTCTTAGTGATCCTAAGGCTTCATCAACAAGGTCCCTTGAAATCTATGGGGCCAGTACTGGGAATCTATCTTTATAATACCTTGCCTCCTTTCCACGGTCTGCTGAAATTTCTTTCTCTTTAATAATATATAAGATCACAGCCTCTCTTTGCTGGCCTCCACATTGGTTTTAGAGCATTACTGTGTGATAGTTCTCAGGAAAATTAGGGCAGATTAATTAAAACTAGTGTTTGTATCTTCAATGATTTGAAACTTCCATGAAGGTCTTTTGCCTGAAAAGTAAAGCAGTTTTAGTTTGCTGTACCTTAATCTACCTCCAAGGTTTTGCTACTCCTGAATTTGAACATCCATGTGGAGGTATGATGCATTTCAGTTCGGTAGCCCGAACTGCATAATATCTAGAAATCAATTTAGATCTAAATATGTTACAGTGTGTATTTAAAATATATCCTACCTATTTCTGTTTGAGAACAAGGTGTAGTGATTCTTATTATTGAATAATACTGTCTTTCTCAGTAACCTTAGTCCTATTTAGAAGTAAATTAAGCTCATTTGTATTGAAATTCTGTTTTGCCATAGTTGCAACATATTCAGAAATAGTTAATCAGTAACAAATATTTTGAATTGACTCGTCGTCTTTTTTAACTTTCTTGCTGTCCCAATTGTTGATTGTTCTGATTTGATATATGCAATCTGGGTTTAGTAGCTTGCAGTGACATTTCCATAAATTTTGAGATGTCTTGAGAACAGTACTAGTCGGTAGCCTGTCTAGTGATTTGGTATGTGAGTAAGTATATTAATTTTTTACAAACTGACATCCTTACTTCACGAAATGGCTACATTATTGTTCTGACGCGATGAGAAAGTAGTTTGAGAGAGAGATGAGTTGCTTGCAGCAACCAAAACTTTTTTATTGATAATGTTTTTGACATTTGACCAAAGTCATAAGGAAAATCCTTGAAAAATAACTCAAAATTTCTTAGAAATGCTTTCTAGACTTTCAGCCTTCTGTATTGCAGGAAACATCAATCGGCAAACAGTTGAATCTTCTTTCTGTGAATGCTTCTGTTAGCTGCTGGACCCAAATTTATTGCTGGAGGTTTAGAAACTTGATGGTTTAATCTACAGAAATTCAGGTACTTGTAGAAGTTGATGGACTGACTTCTTCAACCTGGAAGAAATATTCCATACCGGGTATATCACCCAGTGTGCGAAATGTTAAACCACTGGATTTTCAATATTGAATAAATTCCAACAACAACTTCATTTAATACCTGCCTTGCCATTATCTGGCAGGAATTCATAAAGATCTGGACCTCTCCACTTATGTTACAGGTGGCAGCCTCGGGAGCTCTGATTTTCCAGGGCATGAGAGAGCTTGGCACTACTGCTGGTTCCATATTTGAAAGGATTCCTATGGACCGTTAGACTCAAATTCACCAGGTGCTCACCAAACCCCCCTTCGAACCTGTCACGAAGAGTTAAGTGTTCTCTAGTACCAGCAAAGTCATCTTCTTTGGTATGGGAGGTAAAGTGAGATAAATGCACTGTCCATCAAAGAACTGTTCCTACATTTCTTGGATAAAATCATCTTGTGAACAAACTCCAGCTACATAAAGACCAAATAAACTTTACGTTGAATCTGGGATATCTAATTTCATTTCTGGGACGTCAGAGATTGATTGACTGTTACTTAAGCAGGGTATTTTCTTTTTTTGTTAACAAATGCGCTGTCCTCCTTACCTCTGCCCCTTCTTGCTGTGGTTGGAAGTTGCAGGCTCCTAAAGCGGGTGTTTCCAAGTGGAAATCTGTAAAGAAGCAGCTTGAGAAAAGAAAACAGAGACATCTCCCAAGATGCTTCTGGCCCATTACACCAGGGCCAGAGCTGAGAAATAAAGCCTGCATAAAAGAAGTCTTAAGAGGGCTCACCTCTGGTCACCTCTTCATCACATTATTAAACAATCTGTTATGGAGATGGGATTTTCAGGGTTTTTTTGGTTGAGTTTGGTGTTTTTTTGGTTGGGTTTTTTTTTCTGTTTTTGATGTACAGTTAGTCTCTTCTAGTCAGTGCTAATTGTTCATGCCTTTTCTTTTGTAATTCCTGTTTTCTGTCCTATTTCTCTTTGCTAATTCCTGGTAGTGTCTCCAGATTGGTAGATATGGCATGTGCATGAAAAAGGACCATTTTGTTCCTTGTCTGTAACTTGACCTTGTATCACGCATATCCATCAGTCTGGAATTCATCTTCCTTCTTTTTACAACTAATAAATCTTATTGCTCTTAACAGGTTTGGTTCTTTTGGCATGCCTCTGCCTTAGTTCATGAGGAGGAGAGATAAAAATATACAGAAACTACTTCTCTTTGATATGGTTGGGATTTATTGTAAAACACTTGGTATTGATGGATATGTAGGTTAACAAATGTGTAAAACTTGCTGATTTAATATTCAAAGAGTCTTTGTGCTGTTGCCTTTTTCTCAAACAGCTAGATAGATTCAAAGAGCCTCCAGCATTTGGACCAATGTGTGACTTACTGTGGTCAGATCCTTCAGAAGATTTTGGAAATGAGAATTCACAAGAACATTTCAGTCACAATACAGTCAGAGGATGCTCGTACTTTTATAGGTGAGAGTATACAATGATCTATTCAATGTCTTAATGCTGACTTTTGTTGCATATTTTAAGAGAATTTCTTTTACTCATAGTTCTTTTCTTTTCACAGTTACCCAGCAGTTTGTGAATTTTTGCAAAATAATAATTTGTTGTCAATCATTAGAGCACATGAAGCACAAGATGCAGGGTAAGTACTTTGTGTTCTCCCAAGAAATTATTAACAGTGTAAAATAAAAATTAATTGCTTATTGTTGTAAGATGTAAAATAATCTCTTTGGTTTTGCAGTTATAGAATGTACAGGAAAAGTCAAACTACAGGGTTCCCATCATTAATAACAATTTTTTCAGCACCTAATTACTTGGATGTCTACAATAATAAAGGTAAGAACTTGCTATTAATAACTGTACGTAGTCATAAAATGAGTGGCTTACTAGATAAGTCATGTAATATCAAAAATATTTTGCCAGGTAAAAAACTAAAGGACAGAAAAAGTCCATTAATAAAAGTTATATTACGAAGAAGAGCACGCGGCATAAATGATGATCTCCTGTAATAGAGGAGGTGCAAGCGAGGGCAAAGATTTCCTTTGTAAAAATCGTTGCTATTTAGGACTTGTGAATGTATCACCTGGTGTTTTCCAATCTGACAAGGCCTTTCTGTGCTGTGAGTTTGCACTCCTCTGGTTGTCAGTAGTTTGTGAACTAAATAAGCCAGGGAGGAGGCACTGATCAGCAGCCTGTGAATAAGGCAGTTTGTGTTGCATATCGTGGCATCTGAGGTTCTAATTCTGGGCAGGTAAATGCCAAGAATTCAAATTGTGGTACGTATTTTGGTGAAATAAAACAAAACCCACCACGCTTATAAAATAGGTGGTCACTGGGAAGGAAGTGAGACGGGGAGGTGTGTGTTTTGGGGTGGTACAGGGCCGTAGTGGCTGTGTCTGGGAAGTCAAGAAAGGGCAAGTGCTGATCTCAGTTATCCATGGGAAATGGTATTAGGGAGGTGTAACATGGAATTAATTTTTGTCCATCGTCTGCTGAAGATGAAGTTGCATGGGAGAAGCATGCTTAAGAAAGATTTACAAGTCAGAATTACAGAGAAGAGCTTAACTCTGAATTAATACTATTCATGGATGAGAACAAAGTTCAACAGCAGAAATAATTAAAAATAAAGCCTGCTGAAATTCAAGCATGCCATTAAAGGATGGCATTTCAAGTATGTGGTGAATGAACTAACTCCAGATGTTCAAATAGTGTTCCTTTGAATACAAGACCTCTTTTCTATTAAATACATTGCCTTTTCTCCCACCCACCTGCAAAGAACCACCCCCCCAGCCCTGTATGGAGGAAAAGATGAGCTGTTGTTACTTGAACTGATTGTAAAGGAGAAGTAAGAATAGCTTCAATTGGCTTTTTACATTTTTTTCACCATCTCTGTGGACATTGTGTTTTAAGAATCCTTTTTCACACGAGCTATTCCCAATGTAGTGCCAGCTTAAGTATGGAAAAATGCAGTCAGTGCTTGTTTAGCTTTAGAAGGCTTCTGGTTTTCTGCTTTGTTTCTCTGTGCTTCCCTTTCCCCCCTTCATTCCAGGCTTACAATGTGGGAAGACACATCTGAAGAATAAAACCCAAGTCTGAAATATACTGCTCTTCTGAGTTCTGAGTATTTTGTTAAAATTGCTGAATTTATCTTTTCAGGATCTCTTAAAATCTTTGTTCATTGTAGAGCTATAAGAGGATAGTGCAGAACTATACTGGTGTGTAACAGTACCTTAAACTGTAACATTTGGAATAACATAAAATCCAAAGTTCTCCATTAGAGATAAGTCCTGCAAACACTCTGAAAGAGAGAGAGTGGAATATCTCTGCGTTTATTTTGTCTGCAGTATAAAATAGAGCTAAAACAACCCTGTGACTTCACCTTTGTTTTAAATATTCTTTCCAAAATTTCTCAATTTTGTTTTAGCTGCTGTATTAAAATATGAAAACAATGTGATGAATATTCGTCAGTTCAATTGTTCTCCTCATCCTTATTGGCTACCAAATTTTATGGATGTTTTCACATGGTCTTTGCCATTTGTTGGGGAAAAAGGTAGGCAAAAATTGCTCATCAATGAATTTCTTTTCTGTTTCTCCCAGATTTATGATGGGAAGATTTTTCTTTTTTTAACGTATTTACTAATGAGAGATGACTTGCATAATTTTTGTGAAAAATGGGTTTCTGTATTTGTCTTTATCAGCGAGCCTTGTCAGATGCTTAATCAGACAGAAGATTTGGTAAAGTTAAACTGATTGGGAGGGGGGTTTTGGCATGTGAAAATGCCATTTCTGAGAAAGGATAGTCTGGAATCCAACTTGTTCTACAGGTTCTGGTTGCTCTCTTTGCCTCTTTTAGTCAAAATAGTTAAACTGCACCTGATAAAGTAGAGATTTTAACAGAAATTATAATTCTCACTGAAGGTTTATACCTGCATTGTTAAATAGTACCTTTGAACTGCATTTAGAGTCAATATGAAAATTGTTCATATTCTACTAAAGGCTTGGGTTATATACATTATTAATCTTGTAAAGTTACAGATATAAAGTATGTTAAGATGTTCATGTAAGATTTTTATTTTTCTATATGGTTATAACAGATTGACCTTCATTAAAGATTTCAGTAACTTTTTCAGTTACGATTTTACTTGTAAAAAAGATAATTTAGCACAGATCTCTTTTTCTTTTTTCCCTCTAGAGTTGGTAACTCTGAATCTAGGACACTTGGGCTCCAAGTAGTCTTCAGTTAAAAAGCAATGAGGTTAGAGGCTATTTGGGTCTGTTTAAAATCCTTCCATGACAGGAGCTACACTTCTTTTAGAAAAGAGATCTGGAAAGCTCTTTAAATTTCTTTGAAAAGTATTCTTGGGATGATACAGTCATATAAACCTAGAATTCTGTATCTGTCTATTTTGTCTTTAACCCACTCAACGATGTCTTTATTTTTAAATGGAGGGACCTCACATTTGCAAGGACGTTTTTGTTTCTCTCTCTTACCTGATGATGCAGTAAATAACCCTTTGGTATTGTGAAAAAATATTAATACTGTTTATTTTGGTTTTGTTATCACATGGTAATGAGACACCAAGTGCTGAAATAAATTGCTCATGGACCCATTGTATTCTTAAGACTGCTGGAGTCATAGTCCTTGCAGTTTGTCTTGCCTTTGGACAAATACACTCTTCCACTCTTGATGAAGGATACGGTGCCAATATTGTCTGGTCTATGTTTAAAAGATCAAAATCAGAATAATTTGGCTTTTTTTTCATTAGAGAGTAACTCTTTCCCAAGAGGGGGGAAGAATACCATAGCAGATAACATGGGGATTGTATGAATTAGTCATGAATAAAAGTAGACAGCAATTTACAGGTTTTTTAACCATCTGATGAATTTCTGGAATATGTTTCTCCTCCTCCAGGGGGAAGAGAAGTTTGACTGGTTTAGGAAAATCTGATATACATGGGGGAACATGAGTGGCAGAACAGGGAGATTCCTGGAGAAAGAAAATAGCATCTTTTTGAGACAAATTTACATATCCACTACGTCGATATTTTTAATGGGAGCTTAAAAAGACATGTAGTTTGCACCATATTTATATCATAATAATTTTCTGCTTCGATGCTTCTACTACATGCCTGCAGGTACCAGGACCAGAATGGCTTTCTTGTTTTAAACCTATATTTGAGTAATCAAAATTTTTTCATATTTAAGTAAATTTTGCTTAAAACCTGATTCAGATACTTGTCCTAATGTAAAAATGCTGATAGAGAAGAAGAGAATTCTTACCTAAAAGAATTTCTTACAAGACAGGAGTCTTAAAAGACTGTGTTCTTTGGTTGTCAGGTGGTATCATTTTTAGCTGCCCATTTTTCTGAGTTTTTTTTAATTCTGTGACGGGTCACATAAAGAAAACCACATATTTTTGAAACCAGATTCCTGAGCAATGGCTGTGATGTGGGACGTTCATTCGCTGTAGTTTCTGGTGACATCTTGCATGCAGGGGAATATCAAAAATTCTACAGGGAATGAGTTAAGATTTCTTTTTTTCCTATACAGTAACAGAAATGTTGGTGAATGTTTTGAGCATTTGCTCTGATGATGAACTGATGACAGAGGGAGAAGATCAATTTGACGGTAGGGTTTACTTTAAGATATATAAATCTTTTTAATGGCAGTAACTTGTGAAACTAGTTAACTTAGACTGGTGTAATATTACCTGCAATTTGAAGAAAATTGTCTTCAAATTTTTCAAATTGCCTTCGACTTTGGTGGGAGAAGAGGGAACAAAGACGGGAGTTTGTGTTTTGTGTTTGTAATGGTATCCTTATCTGATTTCTATTTAAAACTGAGTCTATTTTTTAAAAATTCTCAGAATTTGAAATATACTAAACTTTGCTAATATTTAGAATACATTTATTATAAGATCTTAAATTTCTTAATGGTTGCTGTTGAATAATGAGTTGATATAGGTGAAAGTCAGGTATAATATGAAGTGCTATCTCATACTGAAAGTATGAGATACAAGTTTAAGTCTCACTGTTTGAGTTTAAAGCATAAAAGTCAGAAGGAGAACGTTTATATGTATTTTATGTAATAGGTATTTCTGTAATGAATCTTTCTATCTTATGTAATGACATCATTCAATCTTGTAAATTACAGTACAGTAGATTGTTAAGGAGATGTTTGTAGCATGATGATTAAGGACCAACATTAACGTGAAGACCCAGCACATCACACTTGGTTGGTTTTTTTCCAGTAGTGCTTAATGTCACACCTAAAACTTTCTCAGGCTTACTTCACTTTATCCAGTAACAGAACTGATTTAATGGATTGGTTGACCATGGGGGAGGAGGAAGGAAAGTTTCAGCAGATAGAGACATTGTCCCATTCTTTATGTTTGCTAGCTGTGTTCAGATGCAGTAGCAGAGCAGCATTGTGTTGAGCAGGTGTGGTTTAGATTGGGATGCACTGGTTATGAGCCACTAGAACTTTGTTGCTAGAAATGTGAAAACTTGAAAATAGTCTCAAATGGGATCCTGCAAACTGTTAATTTATGTTTTCTATTCAAATGATCCTACTAAATTAAGCATAAAGCAATTACACCACATGTTTGCAGGGCAGGGTTTGGTGGTGTTCTGAGACGTTGGGGTTTAGGTTGTCCGGCATAAATGCAGTCACTGGTTGCTTGCTTATGCCCTGTCTTTAGTACAATAGTTGCAGTTTCTTAATTTGAATTTTATTCTTCTGTCTCCTTTAACAATTTCTTTGCTTGATACACCTCTTAATGCCACCTAGGTACTGTCTATGCTTTATCTTTCTATGTGAATGGCTTTTGGTTTTTTTTAACTGTTGACTTTCAAGCTTTCACTTGTTTATCGTCAAATTTTAAAATACACTCAACAACTCCATTTCTTGTTGGATGAATGCATTTTTAAGTGTTGCAATTTTCCATTTTGTTTTTTCACATTTCTTCTCCATTCCTTCTTTATTACCACTGCCAAGTTAAATATCTTTATTTTATGTCTCACTCACCTTTTTCTCCATCGTTCACTTCCTTTTTTTCTGGACTCTCCATCTGAAGAGCGACTCATATATGGCAATAAAAAAGGTACAGACCAGACAGAGTAGGAATGTTTTGAAATATGACTTCATAGAACCTGGCATTATAAACACTAACGCAGAAAATACCGTTCAGAGTCATATGTAGCATTTTGTTATTATTACCCATTTTAATGGGATGTTTATAAAGACTTGTGTATTTTATTATCAGAAGTCATATTCCAAGATATCTGTCTTTCTGTGCATGAATTTTTTTCCTCCTCTCTTCCATTCCTTTTTTTGTAGAATTTCATTCTTTACCTATTTCTAAAATTTTATCTTTGGTCCTGCATGTGTAGGGAGCATTCAGTTGTCTGTCTTGCTCTTTATTAATTTTATCATGAGCTTTTTTTAAGATTGTGCATGGAATGTGTTCATACAATATCCCAAAACCTGATTTGTAGAGTACTTGTAGTTTCCTTCCACTGAGATGTCAAAAAAAGTACTTTTTGTATGTGGGATTTTGAAGATGGCTCGATACAAGATGTAAAAAGAAGGCTATTAACTTAAATTAATGGTTTAGCATCTCCTTTTTGGAAATTCCAGGGTAGATAGTTCTGTGCAGAAAAATTCTTCTGACCTAGGAATCAGTTTGTTCTCTGTAGAAATTCGTGACTTCCAGAGAATATGTGTAATACTTGGGAATGCATTAGATTGTAGTGTTGTTTCCAAAGGTTATGGGAATCTTTGGAACATAATAGTAAGAGCATTTCCAAATCACAGAATCATAAAATGGCTTGGGTTGGAAGGGGCCTTCAATTTCCAACCACCTGCCCTGGGCAGGGACACCTCCCACCAAACCAGGTTGCTCAAAGCACTGTCCAACCTGGCCTTGAACCCCTCCAGGGATGGGACAGCCATGACTTCCCTGGGCAGCCTGTTCCAGTGTATCACCGCCCTCACAGCAAATAAATATCTAATCTAAATCTCCCTTCTTTAAGTTTAAAATTGTTCCCCCTCATCCTGTGGCTTCACTCCCTGATCAAGAGTCCTCCTCATCTCTCCTGTAGCTGCTTTAGGTACTGGAAGGGGCTACAATGTCTGCCTGGAGCCACCTCTTCTCCAGGCTGAGCAACCCCAACTCTCTCAATCTGTCCTCAATTTTTTTCTTGAGCAGGCATTGGGAATGGGGAATGGGAGAATTCTTCATTGTATTCCCTCTAATTTAGGGTGTAATCAAGACATTCTTCTGCAAGCAGTGCCACCTTACTGTCTCTTCTCTGAACTCACCAGGATTCAGTGGCCACGTTAATGCAGCACTGCAGTAATACATTTGGCCTTTTTGGCTTGATCATGTTGCTTCTGGAGGACTGGGGCAAGGAAAAATCACATTTTAAAAAACCCCAAACCAACCAACCAAAGAAAAACCCCACCAAACACACACCAAAACTACCCCAAACCAGCCATTTTATTTTTTTTCAGTAAAAATTGAATGTTTCAGCCTATCCCATTGAAAGCTTCTCTTGAGCCTACTGAGTTTTTTGTGTTTTGTTTTGTTTGTTTGTTGGTTGGTTTTTGTTTTTTTAATTTGGTGTCTGCAGTTCATTAAAATTGTTTCTTCTTCTAAAAAAACTTTGCTTGGTATTTCCTGGCTTTTTTATTTCATCAAAATGGATTAGCAGGTATTTGTCAGACCCCGAGATACTTTGATTGTGTTCGTAGAAGGGTTGTCCCTTGCTCCCTTTTTTTCTTTGTCGCTACTATATCTTTTCCTCCTCGTGTGATCTTCTTCTTGTCTGCCCCTCTGTGCCTTATCTTTCTTTTATTTTACTGGGTTTGGTGTTCAGGGTGGGAGAGCTGCCCACTGGTGTGCAGCTGGGCTCTGCACAGGGTGTGTGTGCTCTCACGTGGAAGCTAAATACTAGTGAGCAGGGATGAAGAAAGGCTTCTTCCATGGCTGCCTGCTTGGAATGGAAGAAGACAGAATAGTGGATATGGAGCTTTCCTCTGCCTACTCCTTTCATCCTCCCTTCTACATTCTTGCAAATTAGTCTGGCAACTTCTTGAGTACCTTTCTCCTGGGGTTGGAGAGCAGTGATTTATTCAAGATCTGGAATTACCTAACAGAGCTGTCTGAGTTTGTTCGCTTTTGGTCCCCTTGGTTGACTTCAAAGTATGACTGAGCTACTCTTATCTTGCTGTGGTTAATGTTCTCCTCTCCAATGGCTGAGGAGAAGTCAGGAGTTTAGTTTTGACACCTCCTCAGCTGCCTTTACTGTTCTAGTGGAATTGAGGAGCCAGCCAAAGGAAAGGAGGATGAGGGGAAGGATGACTTTGATTTTTATACATTGAAGGAAACCAGCAACACCTAGTGTTGGAAAATGGAGCTTCCCTTCTCATAATGTCAAGGCCAGCAAAGGTGGCTGCTCTCCTTCCCCACCCGAGCCTCCTGTCAGAGTTTTGTCTTCACTTTTATCTGTCACAAATGGTGTATCCCTGCTGTGTGGAATATGCAGGATTTACACCAGATCTTCAGTATTTGTAATTTCTGCAAATGATGCAAAGCTTAAGATGGTACGGAACACAGACTTAGGTGGTAAGGGAGCAACTTAAGGGTAACACTGCAAATCTTTGGTACTTTCTTTTTGTAGGGGCGTGATCTGGGGAGTTGACAGAAAACCAAGCAAACTACTCTTTTTTTTTTTTTTGGACAGCTACGTAAGAATGAGCAACAAATCTTAACTTTTTGTGACTTTAATATCTCTTTGGCTTCTATATTGGGCTGCATGCCTACATCTTGAGATACACAGGTGTCAGCGAAGAATTTCAAGTGTAAAAATTAGGTAAACGAGTTACAATAGTTCCTACACTGTAGAGGTGGTAATTTAGCAGCCTGTGAGCTTTAGGAGGTCACTGGGAACTTCCTAAACCTTTTTTCGTGTGTGTTTTATGGACACAGAGGTGGTTGTGATGGCTTTCTGAAGCCATAGTTTTCTAACTTTGTGCCCTGAAGGGTTTGGGTACTGGCCTCCTGTGAAGAGTTCTGAACTTGACCAGTTGTGTTGAATTCGATGCGCTTTAAAATGGTGAACCTCTAAGTACTCATGAGCTTGAGACTCTCTCTTATTCCATTGAAAGTAGGTACAGCTGCCGCACGGAAAGAAATAATCAGAAACAAAATTCGTGCAATTGGCAAGATGGCAAGAGTCTTCTCTGTTCTCAGGTATGACTTCTGCATTCCTAAAACCCCTTCTTCCATATATTAGGAAAAAAAGGTTATCTCTTCCAGGACAATGGATGCCAAACGTTTCTCAGGCAGGTCATTGAGCACCAGAATCTGCTTTGGCATATTAGTGCACCCCACTGGTGTTGGTGGGTTTGGTTAAAGAATACTTCCATGTTATTTTCGAGTATGTTTCAAGAAATTAGATAACATGATCCTTAGTTTACAAGTTATTTGTCCAACGATTAACTAGTGACTATTGGAAAGACAAGAGCAAAAGAGACTGAAATCAGGGCAGGACTGAAAACTTCTGGCATACCAAAAAGTTGTGGTTTAAGGTGTTTTTTTTTTGTTTCAGGCTTTTGTTTATTTGTTTTCAGCTTTTAAAAAAGTAACATTTTCTTTTACCTGTCTAGGTCTAGAGATTTCATGATTGCCTTTCCCCAATACATACAGTTTTCCACAGACCATAGTTGTTCCAATGGGGGTAATTTTATTAAGTCGGTATTTCCCGAAGCACAGAGACTTTGAACAAAATTGGGGATTGTTTTACGGCACTGAGATGTGTTCAGTGCCTCGTGAAGCATTCAGTGCTAATCACAAAGCTAATGAGCTGGCGTGTGAGTAATTGCTCAGAATTTGCTTCAGAAGTAATCAGTGTTTATAACTCCTAGGGAAGGCTGGTACGGAATAGAAACATTTTCCCCTTCCTGCTTGTTTGAATTTAAACTTGCATTCAGTCTTGACACGCATAAAACACAACAAAAATAGGCTCTTCCCATCCCTTATTTTACTTTAGTACAGGTTTTAATGAGCAGCTATTTAAGGTTTTGGGGTTTTTTTTTCCCCTAGGGAGGAGAGCGAAAGCGTGCTGACACTCAAGGGCTTGACTCCCACTGGAATGTTACCTAGTGGAGTGTTGGCCGGAGGACGCCAGACCCTGCAAAGTGGTAATGATGTTATGCAGCTTGCTGTGCCTCAGATGGACTGGGGCACATCTCACTCTTTTGCTAACACTACACATAATGCATGCAGGGAATTTCTTATGCTTTTCAGTTCTTGTCTTAGCGGCTGATACAAGCAGAGTGTTACGTGTTAATCAGGCAATGTGAAATGGATACTTAACCAGGGTATAAAACTAAAAGCCAATGAGTTCAGCTGTGTCGGGCCAGCTTTTTTTTTTTTTTTTTTTTTTTTTTTCACGTTTTGAGCTTCCTTAGTTTACAATTTTTCAGGTGGCACAGGTGCCAGAGGGGGGGGGTGACCTTAGAGATCTGGTATCGAGGCATCTGATCATTTACAGACACAAAAATGGCAATGTGATTTTGCATCATTACTTGTCTGCTTTCCATCCAAATGGTTTTCTTATGGATGCGTTAGTGTTTTCACTGACAATGTCAAGTACTTGTTGATACTAATATTATCAAAAAAGCTACAGGCTGCAGAGTTCCATATTACACCCCATTGATAGATTGAAATGTGCTACGTTTTGTACCCTGGTAATTAATGCCAAAGTTTGTTCTCTATGTTGTTTGTCAAATGTTCTATGTATAATTGACCTCCCTGAATTGTCCTTGTAACATGCTGTTTCCTTCCTCTGCAGATGTAGCTGCTTTCTTAGATCTGTCTGTCTCTCTCTAGGTATAGCTGTATGTCTGTATAAGTGTTGAAATTAAACCACTATTCCCAGACACTTGTCTGTCTCTTGATGTAGAAGCAATGTTGTAGCACCTTGTTTTTGAGGTTTGCTGCATTTGCTGCTGTACTTGAAAAATATTCAGTAATTGTTATAAAATCAGTTGAGAATAAAGGGATTGAATTTAAAACTTGTAAATAAATCAAAATAAAAGGGTGTTACTAAGTGTGCATATATTTTTTTGCATGAAAATAAAACGAACTCTATACAAAATATACCTGTAATCTGGCTCATTGAATATTTTGTAAAAGGTTTTTCTTCTTTTTTTTAGTTTGTTAAATCATTGGATCATATTTTTTTCACGAGGCCCATAAATGATTAACTAGACTTAGGGAGAATGCTGTGAGATGGTACCAGATGTATTAAGAGAATGAAGTCCAGGTTTCTGTTCACAGTGGTGGATAACTAAAATGCACCAGTCTGAAACTGGACTTCCTACCAGCAGCACTCTTAATGTAAATTATTCAAAGGCTTTTTCTTGGCCAACTTCAGGCTTTAATAGAAAGCATAAAACTTGCATGGGACCACAGAATTGGTCCTTAGCTATTGAAGGATTGTGATACCCAAATATCACTTTTTACACAATCAATTTTCCAAGAGTAGCTGCTTTTCTCATTTTGTGATTTAAGCTGTTTATTTGAATTTTTAAATTTTTCTATGTAGTGTTTTTAAAGACTTTCACTACATTTTTCTATTAAACTATCAAAGCTTTTTTTTAATAGCTTTGAACCATGAATGTCACATTTTAAGTCATTTTTCAGTGGACATATAATGTCTACAAGTAAGTTTATATGTCCAGTGTATGTATGTGATTGTTTTGTGAATGTCTATAACAAGAAATGGTGTGTGTTTCCTAATCCACCCGACTATCCCAAAAGCATATGTTCTAGTTTTAATTTTCATTGTCTAATAAGATACTTAATTATGCTTAAAAAAATGAGTCTGCATTCCTCTCACTCATTTAACAGATTTTTTTATCCATGTTGCATTACAAATATCAGAGAGGATCAAACTGACTAGAAAATTTTTTTAACATAAAACATATGACTTTTTACTGTGACTGAAAATGTGGGACATTTGGAAAATGTGCAAAATGCGTTTTGGATTTTTGTGGGTGTGGTTTTTTTTCCTGACTGCAACTTTTGATGGCAATATTCCTTGATGCTCTATGTGAATATACCTCATTTGTTTTAGTCACGTTGATCATTCAAAATAATTCAAGCCAGCTGTTAGTTCTCCTTAAATCGCAGTCACTTCTTTTTCCTGATAGGGGTTTTATTGATTCAGTCTTAAAAAAGTAGAAGCTTTCAACTAGTTATGCTAAGTTGCAGAGCTAGAAGTAAGCCAAAAATAAAACAAAACTTCCCTAATTGTCACTTTTCTAAACCATCATACTATCAGTGAAGTCATATTTTTGGCAAAAATATGGTCGCTGTTAGTATAGAAGGTTTTCCTGCTACAGATATTTAATTCCCTTTTGAAGTATATTGTTCTATGATCAATATACTATCAATAATTTAAAGTAGTCTAGGTTTGCGAAAATAAAAGAACATAATATTAATTGTAGGATCTTTTTTTTATTATTCTATTCTTTTCCTTGCTTGAAAAGTCACAAAGTTGACCACTATGTTACAGATTTTCCAGGCTTCAATCTTAGAAATGCTCGTTTTTCAATGGCACGTTGGGAAAAGCCCCAGTTTTGCTGGTTCAACCTCTGCGAAGCTGTAAGGAATTGGGAGTGTGTATCTACATTTCTCTAGAGAGCTGGGCTGATTTATTATTATTTTTTTTTTAATCAGGGCCAGTATATATATAGACATAGAGCTCTACGTCTCCATTAAGGCAGAGCCTCTGCAATTTTTGCATAAATGCCTATTAAAATTCTAAATGTCAGTGATGTATTTGGTACTGGATCTTGGCAGCCAAATACAACTGGGCACTACAACAGGGGCAGTGCTTGAACAGCTTCTTACTGCAAACCACAGCAATCTGAGAGTCAAATACAGATTCTCACTCTAGTGCAAAGGTGAAGTGCAAATCAGTTAAAAAAGATAATTTTGGGGGGGAAAATAAAGTGCAAAACTACATCCTATGCATGAAGTCAATATTTAATTCCCCCCCCCCCCCCCCCCCCCCCCGAAATATATGGGTATATTTTTGAAAAACAAAGCATAGGTTATTTTTAGATAGCTTTAATGTACTAGGATAAAAATAGACTTTGGGAAATTGTGGCCTTTGTATGTTTCTAATTTTTTTTTAAATGCAGATTGATGGGGTTTATTTTTTACATTGCGTGCGTTATAGCAGATGAAATACTGAAGCCCATATTAAGTACTATTTTTTGAAGTAGCTTTTCCTACTGACATTCTGTGAACTGAACCCAACAAAATTATTTTCCAAATTGAGTCAACATCTGTTAAAAAAAGCACAAACCAAACACCTAAAGCCTTATTCAGTGACGTACGAAAACAGAGGCCTAAATTAAGAATTGTAAGCAGTTCCATGGAAGTCTGAACCAGCCAAATACTTCTTATCTCTCATTGCTGCCTTTGCTTTTAGTCAGAGGGGCAGTAAGATAGATTTATTTGGGTTTATATTGAAAGTTAGCAAGGGGATCTATCCCCTGAGTAAAGCAGGGGGAGAGCTGAAATTGAGGATGGAAACGCCATTGAACCCTCTTGCTTAAAATTTGCTCTCAAGGCAAGAATTCTCTGAGCAAAGACTTCAGGATTACCTGTGACATTGCTATCCCACAGTAGTTATTTGAGGTTTATCAGGTTTACAAAGAATTATTTTTAATTTAGATGTACCTGCAAAAGAGAATCCAACAAAATTATTTTTCCAAATTGAATCTTTACAGTGTGGGGTTTTTTTAAGTGCTTGTATTTTCCAGTCAGTTTGTTCTTTTATGTCAAGTTGAAAATTACCTTTTTCTTAACTGTGATGTGTATTCCTAGATCTTTAGTTGGAATAATAGTGCCACACATAGAATGAACTAGGAATAAATTTTGAAATTTGTATTTATGACCAAGCTATATAATTTGCAGAGATAAATCAGTATTCGTGATCTTTTCAGGGAAAGATTGAAAACAAAGACTTCACAGGTAACAGGAGATGGTGGGAAGAGGTGGTCCTTTTACATAGTTTTCTATTTGTATGGCAAATTAAATATAGTTTGAAAGTATGTATTTAGTGACCTTCTAAAATAATTCTTTAACTAATTTATTTTTATGGTTTGAGAGAGTTTCTTTCCTTTCATGTAAACACAAATAATCATCCATTCAAGTGGCTTTTGATTTAGTTCTAGGATTGCCCTGGTCTCTGTAGATTTAAGTGTAGGTAATTTATTGATTTATTTATTTTTGGTGCCATGGAACGTGCAGTTTGTAAAAGTTAAAATGCTGCATTGCCCCTACGTATTCCATGTTATTTCAGTGGCACTTCATGCAAGTGTCTGATTTTATTTATTTTTTTGAGTATCTTGGTGGAAATCATTTTATGGAACAGTGGGGTGAGGCACAGTGTAGGCAACTGAAAAGTTCTATCTGGTTTTTGACAGATAGGAAATAAGAACTAATAAACTTAATTCGCTTTAAAGGATTCTATTGTGATCTAATGCCATGTTTTCTTACAGAGTGAGTTTCCCCAGCGTTTGCTTGAATACTCTGTTATATTTTTGTTGTTATCGGGATGTATCAAGCACTACACAAAGAGGTTTACCACCACATAAGCTATTTTTGGTTAATGATTCTGAAATTATGGCACTGGAGGCACCTAGTAGGGGAGGTAAAAAGTTGTTACCATTATTGAAACTTAACTCCAGTTTAGGTGGAAGTTACAAAGTGGTTTCTTTAGTGTATCTGCCCTAATAGAAAGTTATTTTGATTGTTCTAAGAACCTTATGATACGGTTTCGACTTCTGGGGCTAAAACAATTGGAAAAGAGCCTGAGAAATTACACCTAAGAAAATGTCAGGGTTATTTAGTTGGAAAAAACAACTAGTAGGCTAGGGTTTTATTCACATTCATATTAATTCAACCACCAAGACTATGTTAAATGCAGACCTCTTCCTGCTGTAGACTTTGTCGTTGATTCAACTGAAGAATTGATGAGTTTTTTTATAAATATGACTTGCACAGTTCAGTTGTTGGCGTTACCCGCTTCAGCTTAAAATAGGGTGAGAAAATTAAAGTAGTAGTTAAACTTCAGGGAGCTAAGCATAAAGAGAAAAAATAATTTCTTCTCATTAGAACACTGCGGGTGTTATTTTTATAGCATCCTTCCTGGTAATTTAATGAAGCTCACTATAGTGCATTTTAATCTTCAGAAATAACGGTCTCAAATAGATTTTTAATATTTTTGTTTAAACCGTACCACAGCTTCAACATCTCTTGACCTTTTCTGTTGCTTTCTTAAAAAAACCAACCCAAACCAAAAAATTTATAGAAACGTGCAGTTAATAACATCTCTTAATTAGCGTTGCTTTGATATACTTGATAAATTGTAATAGTTAAAATCTAGACGTTTCACTTCAACTTAAAAAAACACCACCCCCCCCCGCACCCCACCCCCCAAAAAAAACCCCCCATTTAGGATTATTTGACAGTAATTTAGCCTGGCGTAGCGTGGGATATGAAATTGATCATTGCCTTTTCTGCTGTGCGATATTACACTCTTCATCTTTCTCATTCATTTTGCATGCATCTGCTCACTTCTGTACAGCCACTGTAGAGGCAATTGAGGCTGAAAAAGGTATGATCAGAGTCTTTGCCCCCGGCAGAGATCTGTGGTGTCTGGGAGGGAATTCAAAAGTGCTCTCTGTGTGGGTGTGTTTTCCTTTCAACTGGCACAAGCCGAGATGAATCACGGGCCCCGATTCATCCCTTTGACATGTAACATTCATTTCTGGCTTTAGGACGATGATTTATCTGGAATATTTTAGGGAAATTCTTGGGGGGTTTTGGTTGTGGTTTGTTTTTTTTTTTTTTTCCTGTTGTTTTGTTTTGGTTTTGGGTTTGGTTTTTTTTTTTTTTTTTTTTTACCAAAAATCTGCAGTAGGTTTTTGTACGATAGCATGTTGTGATATGTGGTGTTGTCTTGAAGTCCTTCAAAATGGTAGTGTTTAGTGTTTTTTTTCTGCATTCACTTTGCAAGGGTTTGTGTGACGGGGGGGTATATGTGGAAGGAGGGTTGTTTGTGCATGCCTTTTCTCATAAAATCTATTTTAATGGCTTTGAATGTGTTTTTTTTTTTAAAATGTGTTTGAATGTGTTTTTAAAAAAAAAAACAACAAACTTTCCGTAACACATCTGGTGGTGCAAGATGTGATGGTTTTTTTCTATAGATTTTGAACAATTGACCAATTTTATTTCCAGTATATACCCCGGCCTGCCAGCATGAGGCACGGATAACTCCATGGATTATCAGTGCTCCTCTGCTAAAAAAGTTGTAGACCCCTCCTTTTTTAGTGTTATTGAGCAAAAGGCCATCAAATTATTCCGTGTGCAGAGTGGCCAATGTCAGATCGTTGTCTTTTCAGAGATATTTTAATTACCTTTTGCTCAATACTGAATGAAGCCAATGACAAACCCACACAGCAGCTGAGAAAGCCACT
>BJBW01010370.1:0-58153 GCA_004320125.1 Scolopax mira | reverse complement strand
GCTCTCCATCTGGACTTAAAGCCATTGAGTACAACCCTCCGGATGCGATCATCTAGCCAATTCCTTATCCACTGAACAGTCCACCCATCAAATCCATATCTCTCCAATTTGGCAAGCAAATCCTTAGGCTGGGAAACTTTGAGAATGGCTGCTCTACTCCCACTATGAGACTCAACAGGTTTGGGTAGCAGTTTGATGCTGTTAAGGCATCTGCAAGTCCTGTCTCTGTATCTGACTTAGTAAATTGTGTTCAGTGGATGTGAAGTCTGGCCTCCATGCATTCTTGGAACTTTTCCAGACTAAGAGGTCTTCCTCACAAGAAATATAAGTTTTACTGTGCTGTAAGTTTGGCTGTGCTTTGTGAAAATGCGGAACTGTGAAATATGCTAGATTACATGAACTGAAAACATCTTCTAAACACCAGTTTTCTTCCCTGCAGTCACATGGGAGTATGTGCACCAAGGAGGCAGAAAGTGATAGCAGGGGTGTATAACAACAATAAAGTTTCTAGCCTTTAAAAAATAAAAAAGTACCCTGAGTTGTCTTTGTATTATCAATCTGTTTAGATCTGTGAAACAATTTTCTTTGACAAATTTATTTTCCATTACATAGCTTGCCCTTAAACCTGAACTATAGAAGAGGGTTTCCCCTCGCCCCCCAATATCCCAATATGTAGCAGCTTATTTTTCTCCTAGCTAATGCTTCGACATTTATTTTGGAAGGAGACTTAATTAGTGATGGGTGCAAGACCAAACCATGTCACTCAGAGTTGCCAGGAAAAAGACCCTCAAGCTCTGCCAACCCAGTGGTATTCTGTTGACTAGAATATGTGATATGTTGCAAGATAGTCTCTGCCTGCAAAGGAATAATGACTCTTTTATGTGTTCTGGAAAGACCGAAAACTCAATGTGAGAAAACGTCCCTTAGGAAAACAATACACACTGAGGTATAAGTCAGCATGTCTTTATAAGTCAGCATTGTTTTTTACAAAGAGATAGGTGAAGAAATTAGAAAATTTACACAACATTACAATCTCTGGTAAGAACCATCTATAAACAAGTCCCCATATGAGCCCAGTTTTCAATCTTTCACTTTGCCTAGACAGAGCCTATAGCTATGTAATAGCTTTACATTAAAAAAAAAAACAAATCTAACAGTTGTCACCCTTCTGCACTACTATTTTAACTATGTTACATTAGGCACTACACTATGAGCTCTCTGTGGAAGTGCATTTCTTTCTTCAACTTTGTATCTCATTAACTGCATTTGAAATAACCTCATGATATAGTACATGCATAGCCATACAAAAGGAAAAAAGGTTAAAACCATGTTTAGTTACAATCCAAAGCATTAAAAAAAAACCAAACAAAAATGCCAGAATGAAGAATGCCCAAGTGACATTAGCATATGCTTAAAAGAGGGTAATAATAATTTTCCAAAACGTCTCAAAACTAATTACTGAGAGCAAAGGAAAAGAAAAACTTGGGACTCACGGGTTCAAAACAACATTCAGAAGGAGAACATTGTTTAGATAGACCCTTAATTTGATCCCTTAAGGCTCATTTCCATCTCATTTCTTCTTGCACCTCCTCCTCGTGGCTTTCCTCTTACCCTAATGTTTCAAGTCATTGCTCCAGAGAATAAAAGACTCTAGAGATTCGTGATGGGCTTATGAAAAAAATCAGCAATAGAGAAAACAATGCAGTTTTCCCTAATCTTGTTCTTGGAAACATCTGTACCATTTAATCTGAAACATTAAAACAAAAAATTCGGGCTAAGACAGACATGGAAAATATCAGTATAAACAGTTCAAATTTGGCAAAGTTAATTCAAATGAAAATACAGCCTTATAAAGAGATCTCTTAGGAAACCTTGAATTTAAAAGGGGGGCATTTGACAACTGTGAATGTAATAAAAGACTATATAAAAACAGTATAATGACTCTATATAAGAAGCACCACAGCAATGCGTTATGCATTTTTTGTGAATGGAATGGCCTTTTTAACCTCAACTTACATGCAAGTAAGGAAGAAAAGATTGTCCAGGCGTAGAAAAAAAAAGATCAGTAATGACAAAATAAAGAAAAATCTGATTTAAACCTCAGAAATCCCAATCCAACTATTACTTTAAAAAGCAAAGGAATTCAAGGAGTGAGTCAGTTTTTAATTCCTGGCAATAATCTGCATGAGTGAGAATTTCAGCCCAGAAGAAAACAATGCCACAAATTGGCATCTCACCAACTGTGTTTGTCAGTTTAGAAGCACTTTTTGTCATTGAAAATCTGTGAATAGGACTCTCAAGGTCAGATGTTATTTCCATCTTAACAAATGAACATGCAACCTCGAAATCAATCAGATACACAAACAACCAAAATCTTCACAGGCAAATCACTTAGAAATGCTTTAGGTATTAACTGGAATGCATTCACAACAGATTTCAGTATCTGTTAAATGTTTCCTTGTCCGCAACAAATTCCAGTATCTGCTAAACATTTCCTTATCTTTTATGCGCAAAAGAAGATAAAAATATTTAGAGCAGACACAAGTATTAGTCCAGAACATATGCCATTGGAAACCTAAACCTGAACACAGCTGAACAATCATCCAAAAGCGACAAAATTACAGTACCTTTCTCAACCATGTCCCTAATAATACTGTATGTGTTTACTTCCTGGCTGGATGAATAAAATTTAGAATCTAAACTGGTGGAAATATTTTTATATTTACCAATATAAACCCCGCAACAATCAGTTAAGTACAGATTCTTAGACCTATCAGCCAGTGTTCCCTGCAATTCTTCAGTATTGATAAAATTTTGTTCTTTCCATACACTATTTGTCCAGGAAATTAATTTGAAACAAGGAGGGTAAGTTAATCTTCCTGTGCAAACTGTGCTCATTTGTTAATCTGCACTGACATCCAGGTGTTTGTCCAGCTCCACGGGTAAGC
Source organism: Scolopax mira (assembly GCA_004320125.1). Lineage (NCBI taxonomy): Eukaryota > Metazoa > Chordata > Aves > Charadriiformes > Scolopacidae > Scolopax > Scolopax mira. The sequence continues at coordinate 55,205 of BJBW01010370.1, read as the reverse complement.
ACTGAATCTCCCAGAATGGGATCTATAAGTAGATTCCCCATTGGACCAGGGAAGAGCCAATGCTCCCCTTTAGTTGACAAATGCTGGTCTCTCTGTCAGAGCATGGAAGTCCTACAGATCCAGTGGGATATATAGTTCCTTCAAATAGGTTCCTGAAAGTCTGTTTTTGTCATAAGTCTCTGGCAATGCAACTTGGAAAATCCAAATCAAATTTCTTCTAACTTAATGCATTACAAAAGAAAAATTCAAAGCCCCCGTAAAGTGGAATAGAAAATCTTCTTAATTTTAGTGAAGTAACAGGCTTTTGCCTCACCTTATCAAGTGTGAAGCTTTTTTATGAGACTTTTTTCCATCTTCATAGAAAAAAAATATCTTGAAGTTATTACTCATTTAATCACAGTACTTGATTTGCAATAAGGTCATATATAGTGTCTTTCTTACAATTCCTGGAGAACCACACATCTCCGAAGCAGAGACTGAAACAGTATTGACTGTCTGTTTTCACTTACCCCATTCTAAAGTTCCTTTTTACTTAAGCTGCGGCTGCCTTCCTTGGCATGAGACTTCCTACTTACAGTGCTCATCAGTGTTTTTAGCCAAATACTGAAGGTGGGGTACATTTAGCAGGTTTGGAAGTATTCTAGGCTAAAAAACAAATTTTACCTACTAATTTGGGGTCCATCTCTTTCTTTTCCTTCTCATGTAAGACCAGATATTTGTCGCTTTGTATGAAAAACTACTAATGTGCTTAAATTTAAGCATGCTTTCAAGGAACTTGCTGTTTGGCACATACGATTTTTTTGCAGTATGATTTTATGAGACACATTTACACCATATCGTCTCTAGTTTTCAGTCAGCAACTCCTCCTCTCAGACCTCACAGAGCAAAATGCATGTGGAAGTTACCCGGGCAACAAAAACAATGAATCCAACCTCATACACTTTATTCATGAACAAAAGAATGTATACGTGCAGTTGGATACTGTGGTTGTGTGGATCTCCACTGCAAACGTAGTGGACACATGGCTCCCAAATCCTTACAGAAAAAAGGGGTCCAGATAAAAACCAGTGTACATGAGATGACAGTCTAGGTCATTCTACCATTCTATTAGTCCTAGTACTTTCATTACTATCTCATAAGAGTGTCTTCAGGAAGACTATGTAACTTTTTGTGTCAATACTGGGCATACTAAATTGAGTATTGTAATGAATGTTACTCTTGGCATCTGTTTATTTTCAGACTGTGACTTTAGGGCCACTGAGATGCTTCTCTGGAACCTGTGAAACGTGAAAATGAAACTTAAAGACACTTTAAACTACTCCACAATCCTTATAAAAAAGGGTCAAAAAACCAGTGTTGAAAGCAATTGCTCGAAATGAGTAAGCAGTGGCAGATCACAGAAGCTCAACACCCACCCTTACCATGGTGTTTTGCAACAAGGCTCTTCACATAAGGCAAAGCTAACTGTTTATATTCCTACTGAGATATAAGCATTCTAACATTTTATGTTTAAAATAAAACCATGCCTTTCTATTCTAAAAATGGTATTATTAGTTTCACTGTTTTAAAAAAGTACAAATCAGATTAGATCAAAGGTAATTTGCATTTAGTTTTGCTGACATTTAGATCTTACCAAAAATGAACTGATTTCTAGCATGCTGTCCTCCTGGATATGCTGCTGTCAGTTTCCATTTTTCTTGAAAGAGTTTTGGGAGAATATTAATTTTTGCAAATATTAAACAAAATTTTAAAAAGATTTTATGGTTTGCAGGAAACACAAAACAAAGAAACTGAAAATAAAACCAAAACCAAAACAAGACCTGTAGCATTGTCAACTTGGTTTGCAAGATATTATTTTTAAAAATAATTAAATTATATTTCCAAACATCATGTCACTTTGAGTTAAAAGAATATTAGACTTTTTATTTCAAATTTTTAAAAGCATTCTCTTATTCTACCATAGATGACAATCTGATTAATCTAAGTGGCCCTAATTACTTTTTTTTTTTTTGCAATATTTCTTTAAAGTTATATTCTGGACACTTTTTTAATCCACCTTGAGTTGTTTGTGTGAAACTGCATGTGCACAAAAGCATGTTCTGCACAGCTGGTATAACAAAAATAACTCTGTATGAAAGTCATGCTGTTTATAGCTCAGTTCCTCGCAGGTAGATATAGAGAAGACATTAACAAGAGAGCAGTTGCCAATGATTCTCACACACTAGCATAGCCCTCTGGATCATTCACAGGACACCTGGTGTAACATTAGAATTCAAAAGCACTTAAATTTGCTTAAGGAAACAAATGAAAGCTCTGGACTGTGATTTACTTCTGCTTCACTCCATCTTACATTGCTGAATCTTTTAGAGAAAGCAAGAGAACTAAACTGAGAGGAGGCTGAAATCATCCATACAATCTGACCAAACCAGGATTAGGATGCTAGTTTTTGTCACCTTGTGGATTTGAACACAGTTCTGGTCTGATGACGTGTCCTGCATATCTGTGCAGCCAATTCTGTGGCCAGGCAAACAAAGTATGTGCACAGTACAGGACATCACCAAGAGCAGCAGAAGGTGGTCTTCACTCTTTTAGCATTTCTCCCTGACCAGCATGTATACTTGCAAATCAGTAAGTTTAGTGGACTTACTTCTCAGGCTGCCACTGCAGCTTTTAAGTAGTATGGTAAACTTGTAGGCAAAATCACAAAAGCTGGCTTATCTTCCATGGAGCAAACAGCTTTCCAGAAGGAGGTATGTTTGTAAAGAACAAAGAACGTTTCTCATGCTCAGCGTTGCCTTAACTGTGTGGCCTCATTATGCATCTAAACCTAGACAGCTAAGGGACTTCATAGCAAGAGCTTTTCCCATATTGTTTGGTGTAAGATAGGAGTTTTCCAACACTGCAAGAAGTATTACAAGCCCATTCTCCTTAACGAGCTGCAAACACAATATGAAAACTGTATATCCCCATTTGCCGTTCACACAGAGCACTACTATCAGATTTAACCAGGGCAACTTGGAAAAGCCATTAAGCAATATAAAAAGTGATTACAATTTGAAATAGAGCTTCGTAAGTCGCTAAAATAGCACATACAATTATCAGGTTGTAAAAAAGGCTGAAATGCACTTGGTGTTGATATTTCTTCTGAGACGGTAGGTTTATAGAAGTACTTAAATGTGTGTCTGCTGGAAGGATCCCAAAAGGAGACAGCAGTGGAACGGAAGTCCAGCTTCCTCCCAATTTTTTTCTTACACTCATCTCCCCAGCAGTGGTTGATCCCTAGCTTGTAGATGAGATGCATACCTTTCCATTCTAAATATTAAAAATTTGGTAATAAGAAAATGCAGGTTCTTTACCATACACAAACTCATTTTCCATTATAAAGTTGAGGAATATATTAGCCAAACTTCTTGGCAGAGAAATATAATGGTATGGTATACAGAGTGGTCTTTGATGATCTGCTGTTTTAATGAAAGGCATGAGGTCATTCAGAGATACTAAACTGTCACTTAATTTTGCTCATCTGGTACATAAATCTATCCTGTATCCCTCTATGTGAATGCTGAAAAGGGATATAAATGGCAAATTAGGAGATTCTGCTGTTAGCACATAGCTTTGTGGTGTTGTATGCTATTTCTGTAAAGAGTCCAGTTTATATCCTGTGCTCTGACCTCTCCTGTTCCAAGTGGTACTATACATTGCTACTTCCAAGCAGTTTAGTCCAGGACAGATAGTGCAGTACCAGTGCCTGTTCTGTCTTTTGATTATCTTATCTTGAATCCTTGCCAGTAGACATACAATAATGTGAAATCAATCAAATATAGGAAAAGAAATAGCATTAGAAAAGCAGAGCACATCGGTGTCAGATCTTGGTCTTGCCATCTCAACCTCGGTTGAAACCATAAAGGATTCAAGCTATGATACTGGCCACAGCACTCTAATTCACCCCATGTATGAAGATGTTTGAAGCCAATAGCCCAGTGTGAATAGAGTGTTGGGTTTGTTTTGGTTTTGGGGTTTTTTTTTGAGATTGACTGTTAAAGCAGTAATTTCAAACACACCTCCAACTGAAGCATGTTAAGTTGTATCCACTTTTCACAGAATTGCCAAACCAGAAATACAAAGGCTGCAGAAATAACAGATATTTTTATGTTTTCTACAAAATGAGATGTAAAGGTATAAGAGTATGTCCAAGCATTAGAGAAGAGAATAGCAGAGATGGACTTTGAATCTGTCCATTTTCCTGGCTGCCAATATAATGCTCCTACAAGTACCTTTCTGCTTTCTCAAAGGCTGCCACTGTTACACTCAGTACCTTTCCATATGCCTCATGCTGGTACGCCAGGAGTTAGTCTCTCTCTCTGCAAATGTTGTTCTACACACCTATACCCAAGCCCATGACTTGTAGTCAATCATCCATTTTTATCAAGGCAAGAAGGCAACAGCAGTTAAGATATACAAACTGCATGCATACACTCTATCTGTGATTTCTCCTACAGGATTTCAAGTGCATTTAGTGGATTCTCTTTTTACACTGACAGCAGTGCGGCAAAGACCAGACTTGTTCAGGTCTCTCTGTCCCTATTTATAGTGCCTTGACTACTATGTGGAGACTACTGAAACTGTAGTTTGTCTGTATATCTGGCAGGCATCTTCCTCATGTCTTTATGGATCACAGACCAGAAAAATGTATTGCAGCCTATTCCTGTACCATATATCCTTTTTGGTAATTCTCCTTTACATGTACTAAAAACATACCTTAAATTGATATGCCACCATTCTGAGTGTTGTCAGTGGGTCACCCAATAGACATCAATGAAGACGGTTGAACATTGAAGCTCATTATTCCATTCTGTTCCTAGTTAGGTGTGAAGTGTTCTTATATACCCCCTTCCCTGACAGTGCTCCTTCCTCAGGATGATAACTACAGGATGATAACTCTTTCCACTGGGTGGTGAAGTTGGGAAGATGTCAACTTTCCAAATGCTTGCAACAGCTCTTGCACATGGTCCTGGGAATGCCAGCAAGGAAACAGATTTAGTTATTTGTCAATCCTGAGACAGAAGCAAAGGCTACACAGAGTACTGATGTACAGCCCTCTTGAAAGGATTTAATAAGAGACCAAGAAGACAATGTCACCTGACTTAACAGTCTGCAAGAATTGAAAGTTATTTTTCCTAAAACAAGGATATATGAACAAAAGTGCTTTACCTGTCTCCAAGGCACCTGTCTTTCTACACCCTCATTTCAGGTCTGGCTTCTTTGGACTGACAGTTATGAACACCAATTTGCCATCCAAATCTGTTCTTATTTGTTTGGTGCTTCTCTCTAATACCTACACTTTGTGAAATAACACACTTAAAAACATAAAGATCAGACATACCATGTCTCTCAAAAGGACAAAAGACCATGTCTTTCCTCTCATACAAGACCTTTTCCCCCAAATTATTTGAATTTACTTTCTGTATCTTTTTTTTTTGAAACTCCTCCTCCCTGGGCCACCCACTGCCCTTTAGACAGTGGCACTTATCCAATAACATGCTGAGAAAACTTTTCAAGTGCTGGCTTTTCCTCATCTATAGCCTCCCACATCCTGCTCTTCCACCTACTAAAGCCATTGGCAAAATTCCATATGACTTCAATGGAAGGAAAATCAGGTTGCTGATGGATAACTGCACCTCTTCCACCAAATCCCAACACCAGATATAATGTTGGTAACTGTGTGGGCCAGTTATTTTTCTCTATTGTATTATAAGAATACTGCAAAAATATCATAACTTTATAATGCTGTACGTGTCTCTAACACTATTTTTTGAATCTTACATGAAGTACTTGGCCTCTTCCATTTTATTTCTTTCGATTTCAGGTTCACATGCCAACAACCACTTGCAGAAGAAAAAAGGACTGACTCTCCTGGCCAAATGAAAAAGTACATTCTCGATACGGCATCCAGCTGAGAACTTGAATAGGAAGCAATATACTCAACAGGCATCCTGTGTCTTCCTCCAACCCATCATCCCACCAATTTTCTGTTCTTTCAACACTCTCAGAGACTAAGCATCAGCAGTTCCTTTACAGGATGAGCTTACTCCAAGGTATTTTATTACCTTAACCATTTGTTTGTACCAATGGTTGCTGAATGCAACCCTACAAAGACATGGATGAAGAGAGAGGAAAAGGTTTGAATACAATAAACTGGCATGAAATGTCAGCCTAGAATGTATGCTGAACTGTTTTTCGAGTACAGATTTATGAATTGTCTCTGCATCCTTCTCTCTTAGTGCATTGCTTGGTTGCTTTCATTCACCTATTTCTGCACAGTTAATGTCAGGTGACGGTCTACCCACCAGAATTTCCTTGCTGTTGGCCTCCCAAGTAACAGCCCTTATCTGCGATTCCTCTCCCTTGTCCTGCTGCAATAGCAGACATTCCTGATGAGACTGGATGCAGCATTCCTTGTGTCCACACATATCATGTATGTCCATGATACACATACAACTTCTAGGAAGACTTACAGGCCTTTCAGAATAGTCAGACATTTATTTTGCTATGATTGGCAACCTTTGCTGAAAAGGGGAATAAAAACAGTCACATAGGCTCAACATTGGATATCATCAAAATGGCCATCAAAGTAAACTCTAGAAGTGAGCATAAGCCATGATAGTTAAGACATACACTGTGAGCCTCCATCAGAACAGAGGGACTCTGGATCTAGGAGTTCTCCTCAATCTGGTATGGAGCAGGCCAGTTAAACAGGGGAAGTTCGACTGGTCCCATCAGAGATTTTGGTATGCCTTTAATCATCCCAAAGTGCATTAATTATGGAGACAAAAATCAAGTTTACTTGCCAAAATGTCATTATGGAAAATCTAAAACATGATGAGAGGTAGATTGACATTCCTGTAGGCTTACTTAATCACATATAAGTGTTTTATTTACCAATGAATTCCAATGAATGTCCTATAATGTCAAGGGCATAATTTAATGTGAACTAAGATTATCCAACCAATATTTGTGAATTTGCAATGTTGAGTAATTGTCACCGTTGGGTTTTATTAGTAAATCCTGTTGCAGAAGAGGCAACAGATCAGCCTGTGCTCTACCCATTTTCATCTTGGGCCAAAACTTTTCATTTGTTCTGTGTCCAAATGAAGTGAGATGTTTAGTCAGTCAGACAAGATACCATTACCACCACTCCCTGCACATCTGCCACATTTAAGTATAGTTACATAAAGATCAATGTAGGTTTTTTAATATATTGTCATAAGTCAAAGAGAATTAAAAGTACTTGGATTTTATTATAATTTTATTTTATTAAAATTATTATCTTATAAGGCTTTTCTCTTGCAAAATAATCACTGTAGGGTGTAGTTTGGATTTTGGATAGAATTGCTACAAACCCTACCTGGATTTCTAATAAAGCCCAGAATTAAACAAACCTGAAATTAAAACAAACAAAACCAAACAAAAAAGATCTTCAAGATTTTAAGAAAATTGCACTGTGACAGACATATTTTTTATGGGGTCTGTTTTGATACAACACTGCATGGGAGACCTAGCAGACCTAGAGTTAGTGATCCTAGAGATTTTACACACAAGACCTCAGTAATGCCCCACAAAGAATTCAAGAAAACCCATGTCTTTCTGATTCAGGTCACCTTCACAGACAGCCAACTTAGCATCTCTAATAACTAAACTTAACAAAAAGTCTGCAGGGATGTAACAGACATGGCAGGTCACAGGCCACCAGAGATGTGGCAATGCATCATAAGAGCAGCAAAATATCGCATGTGTCTTTGTCAGACCCAAAGTCTTTGTGAGATACTGTGCAGCTAACAGACCTCAGTTTGCTTTCTTCAGAAGCCTTGATAATTCAACTCCTCAGGTTGACCACATACCTATTTTGGCCTCCTCAACATTAACAGACATTTAAAAATCTCAACCTAATTCTAGTTTGCTTTTTTTATTGCACTAAGCCAGAACCAAAGGAGACCCAGAAAGAATCTTACACTAGAGTCATAACAGGAAGAAAAATAATTGCACTCTATCAGGACTTTTCCCTATGTGGAAAGATCTTCTTCCACACATTCTTTGACATCTAAGCAAAACTTCTAGCTGCGTCAAGCAACCCGGGACCTCAATCTTGTTTTTGTAGAGAATACTAGTGTACTGAGATGCTACAAAGAATGCCCAAACAACAAATACAAAAGAGAGAGTGAGAGAGAAAGAGTAGTTTCACCACTGAGAAAACATGCGATACAGCATTTGAAACCAGAACTGTTTTCCCTCATGACAGAAGGGCACTAGCCACTCTGCAGCACACATCAATAGCAATGCCAAAGGATATGCGATAATGAGGAGCAGGAATATGTGCTTTTCTGTGCTTTGCAATGGGGCAAGATTTTCCAAAACAAATGTTTCAAAGTCAGAAATGCCCATGCAAACCACTGATGTATAACTCAGCATGCTGAGTGATAAATAACCATCTGGGAATTTGCTATGCAGCGTTTATTTCTCTACAAGCAGTGCACATTCTTTTTTTGCTTTTTTATATTATAATCAAGACCTAAATTCAGATGCTTAAAATTTACTTAAGAACTAGATAACTATCTTAATACAGCTGATTCCATAATACTGCGCTGGTAGTGCCTCAGGAACCGTGATGGCAACATCACCAACTGTCCTCATAGACTCCCAGTGAATCAGAACTGGAAAAGCCATTTTGACTTTAGTCTTTTGAATTCCTCTGCATACTGTCTTTCTCTCCTTAGCCCTCAGAAAGCCATAAACACATGGCAGAAATTGCTATTCAAGAAGAAAGGCAAAGGTCCTGGACAGTACAGTAATTAGTGGAGTGAAATCCTTCTGTAATAGTTGCAAGCATTTTACAGCAGTGCTGCTACCTATGCACTACAACACGGTGATTTTACATAGCCATGGCTATGTAAAGAATTTTTTGCTCATACAAATATCACTCCATTACAACATGAAGGGAAAATGAATGGGGCACGTGAATGACAGGGTAAGGGAAAGAAACACCTGGAAAGAAACACCTGGAAAGAAACACACATCATATGGTGAGATGGAAAACGGCTGGGCCACACTACTGAAGGCATAAAGACGTTTCAACGTCCTATCAACCTCTAAACCTCTGCCAGACACCACAAAGGAAATTAGTACCATTATAAACCAAAAAAAGTTAAAAACACAAACCACACTCCTTGTAGTGTTTTGATACTCAGTAAGTTAATGACAATTTCATGTAAAATGGGATCCCTGTTAGTGACTTAAGCGACCCTTATACAGTATGACGATGGGCTGCAAGTAAAACTAAAAACCAGACATTAGCACTTGGGAAAACATGGGAGAAGTATAATCAGGAGCCAGTCCTGAACTGTTAAGAAATTGGCTACTCAGCTTTCAGTAGTTCACAAAGTAACTGCAACACCTCATTAGAGAGGTGTGTGAGAGAGGAAAATCAGAACTACACACATAGGACCTAAGTTTATAAACAGTGAGTAAGTAGCAACGGTTTCCAGCAGGATTTTATCAGCCTGTGCAGATGAGGCCAAACATTGGTCTTCATTCAGGTGTATTAACAATTTACAATGGACAATGAATTTGACTGAGTTAGCACTTTTTGTCTGTTCACAGGTTATAGAGACCTTCAACGTAATAAAAGTTCAAGCAAAGTAATGTTCACCTGTAATCTGGTCACAGCATATTTGAAATAATTACTGCTTTACATTTTCACTCCTCCTACTGTGATGGTTGCCGGAGTCATACAGTTTCACCTTAATGCTTGAACCCTTCCAAACAACCACGTGTCAAAATGGGATCTGAGTAGTTCTGGTGAGAATTTCGATACATGTGTATGTTCTCAATTCATTATATTGTTCAGCTTTCTCCCTGCTAAACTTCTTGGTTTGTACAAACAGCAATGGAAAACTAATAGGGAGCATCATAACTTGTTGACCGCACCACCAAGTCTGCCAATGACACCAAACTCGGTGGTGCGGTCAACATGCTGGAGGGAAGGGATGTCATCCAGAGGGACCAGGGCAGGCTTGAGAGGTGGGCTCATGCAAATCACATGAAGTTTAACCAAGCCGAGTGCAGGGTCCTGCACCGGGGATGTGACAATCCCAGGCACAGATACAGGTTGGGTGAGAATGGGTTGAGAGCAGCCAGGGGTGTTGGTGGATGAGAAGCTTAACATGAGCTGGCAATGTGCACTGGCAGCCCAGAAAGCCAATCGCATCCTGGGCTGCATCAAGAGAAGTGTGGCCAGCAGGTCATGGAGGTGATTCTGCCCCTCTACTGTGCTTGTGAGATCCCACCTGGAGTACTGTGTCCAACTTTGGAGTCCTCAACACAGCAAGGACATGGACCTGTTGGAATGGGTCCAGCGGAGGGCCACAAAGATGATCAGAGGGATGGAGCACCTCTCCTATGACGACAGGCTGAGAGAGCTGGGGTTGTTCAGCCTGGAGAAGAGAAGGCTCTGGGGAGACCTTATAACAGCCTTTCAATATCTGAAGGGAGCCTACAGGAGAGCCAGAGAGGGACTCTTTGTGTAGTGAAAAGACAAGGGGCAACAGTTTTAAATTGGAAGAGGGGAGATTTACAGTGAGGGTGGTGAGCCACTGGAATCGGTTGCCCAGGGAAGTCATGGATGCCCCATCCCTGGAGGTGTTCAAGGCCAGGCTGGATGGGGCTTTGAGCAAACTGCTCTAGTGGGAAGTGTCCCTGTCCATTGTATGGAGGTTGGAACTAGATGATCTCGAAGGTCCCTTCCAACCCATACCATTCTATGATTTGATTATTCTGTGACTTCTGTGCAAAATTTTGTATTTGTTTAAATGTATACTCAAAATATTTTTTCACACAATCTGCTTATTTCTCCTTATAATGAAATTTGGTTCCAACAGAATTAGTAGGAATCACAAAATCCAGAATTCCATTTACCAAACTATTTAAACAGTCTCTAATCTGTCATTTCCAAATTCTTCTGTGATGTTCTTCCATCTTTCAGGAAATGATAAACCTACCCAATCATGTCCCTAAAACATATTTATGAGTGGAATTGCTGTATGAAGAAAATCGTTCACCCTTTCACTTTGTTAGCAGAAGACCTTACACACACAAAACTGAGTGTTTTTCAACATCATATGAAATAATTTCACTGTTTTTTTTTTTTTAAGATAGCCTGCTTAATTTCACTGTGAATACTTAATATTAAAGTATTTGGGATGAAGAAGAAATATATTCTCATAAAATATAGCACCACGTTCTACAATAATGATATAAAACCTTAATGGGAATGATGCGGCATAATTCTATAGCATAGTGTAACTTTTTTTTTCCAGAGAAAAAATAAATAATAAACTAATAGGACACGGGGCATTTTATGGAAATGATGTGCTACCCAAAATATTAGCTCTCTGTACATAGTTGGGAAATTACTACTGACTGCTGTTGCTTGGTGGATCTTCTTAATTCCACTCGCCTTATAAAAAGCAAGTCAATAGGAGTGAGCGAATAATTCCTTTTCATTTGACAGGACTTTTTTTAAATGTTAGACTAAACCAATTTCTTGTTTTGTTTACTTTCTCTACTTTAAAGGAAAAAACTGGGGAAAATATGTTTTTTCCTGCACACAGAACATTTCATTTGAGCACTTCAGAACGCTGCATTCTATGACAGTTGTAGAAAAAGCCAAAGGGAGAATACTCCTTTATCTCAGAACCCCAAAGTCTCCTTACCAGTTTTGTCCACATTCCTCAAGTCTAGCCATTCATCACCGCTTATCTGTTCTTTTTTAATGCCAAAATGATAATTTGACCTACAAAACCCCCGTCATTTATTCACATTGGGCAGGAATAGAAAATTCAATTTAGATCTGACTTTTAAAATATTCAGTTATTGAACCAAAAATCAGTTGCTAGCACAATCCTCTGTGGAGGAAATCTGTGATGAAGTTAGCATTTTCATTTGAGAGAAGACCTAAATTTGTGAGGGTTTACATTGGGAATATATAAGTACTACAAGTGCATACACACTATATTTGGAGAAGAGTGGAAAGATCATCTGTCTACAAAGAATAACAAAATATTTCAATTTTCAACTATAAAGTTATACACTTGAATCTTAATCTAAGAGAAATGTTTCCCATTTACAAGAAAATGCTTTTGGAATGATAAGGACAGAAGTTAGTTTCCTGAGTGACCAAAGCTGAACTCACAGCTGGACTGTTCAAAGTTTATATTTTCTTTAATTGTAATTTTACAATCTCACAGGTTACAAATCACCATTAATTTGACAGTCTGGCTTTGTGTAGGTTTAGTTTAACATGCTGGCATGCTGAATTTGACTCAGGAGTTAAAATAAATTATAACAAAGCTCCACATTCAAATAAGTTTCTTTCATATTAACAGATTTTAGCACTTTTTCAAAACTCTGCTTACCAGATTTAAAAGGTTAGCTGACTTGACTTCCCTATTACTGTCTCCTCTGGAGTTCACACTTTGTTCACACTCCTGGCATGAGTATTAGCAGGATATGATTTTAAAGGTTTCACTCCTATGAACTTTGGAAAGGGCAAATAACTCTGATATCTAAAGACTGGAGACTAGCTTGAAAAGAGAAAATAAAATGCTGGAATATACTATAGCAATGGATGTAACACTAAACCTGAATTTTGCAGCTCAGTGTTTGACACTCTTGTTACACCAACGTCTTCTGCACCCTGTAATGACACTTTTTATCAAAGTTCTGTCATCAAAGTTTGCTTCAGATTTTTGTCAGCATTCGGGTACCTTCTAGGATCTGGATACTATCCTCCCTGTGTCCTCCAAATAAGCTTCAAATTTCTGCCACCACGCCTATAGCTGCAGTAACCTACTCTATGTAAACAATAGCCCATGTCCCATTCTTCTCTCAGTCAAGAAGTAAGAAGATGTCTGATCCAATTTCCCTCTAAGCTATTTGCCTTTCTGTCTCCTTTCATCCAGAGAAGACTTTCCTCTGGCACAGTTTCCCTTTCTCTAGCTTCAAGCCAATGCTGAGCTGAATACTGAGTTCAACTCCCTGTCAGCACTGTCAGAGAAGTCCAGGAGAGAGCTCCTGCCCATGCTCAGCCCATTTCCTCCCCTGACAATACCCCTTTGCCTTGGGGCACTTGTCTCCCACAGGCAGTCGTATGACTCCAGCCAGTCTTGTAGGCAGCCAATACTTCCTAGGGCTGTTTCACTGCAGTGGCCCTCTCCCTGTCTAACAATCGATAGGATAACCAACTAAGGGAATAAAAGAGAAAAAGAAGGACCTTATCAAAGGAAAGTAGGAATTTTATCAATATGTATAAACACCTGAGGAGAGGGAGTATAAAAGATGGAGCCAGACTCTTCTCAGAGATACGCACTGACAGAACAAGAGGCAATAGGCACAAACTCAAATACAGAAAGCTCCATTTAAATGTAAGAAATTTGTTTATTTATTTATTTACTCTGAAGGTGGTTAGACATTGGATCAGGTCCCCAGAGAGGTTGTGGAGTCTATATTCAAAGCCCAACTGGACACAGTCCCAAGCAGCCTCTTCTAGCTGACCCTGCTTTGAACACACCGACTGGATTAGAGATGTCCAGAGAAGTTCATCCTCATCTACTCGGTGCAACTCTGTGATTAGTGACAAAGACAGGTAAGAGTGGATGCAGCTCAAGGAAGGAGAGATGAGATCCAGAATGAGAATGAATGAAAATACAGATTTAAATTATGCAGGATGAAGGATAAAAATACGCTTTAGGAAGATAGAGAGGAAAAAAAAAAAAGAGAGGCAATATAGAGGAAAAAAGCAGAGAGAAGCATGGTAGGAGATCCTAGTGGGCAAACCTAGAACTTCAAGGTACCAACATTTATTTGAACATCAGTGTTCTCATTGAACTGGCATCTTGACTTGGTGGGACTATAAAGATTTGTTTGGACACTTCTCAAGCTACCAGTCAGTGGGTGACAAACCAAACATCAGCTAGGTAGATGCTAAAGAACACGCTGAATTAATTTATTAGTGTGAAATGCCTAAACATGGAAGAAATGCCAAATTCCAGAATGTAGAGAGATCTGTATGAGGTTTGAAAAAAGACTGCACATATTCTGGCTCTTGCTTCCACCTGCTCTAACCCATATTTCTCCATCCCTTATTTTGCTCCCTGCCAACTCAGACAAGTAGGTAACACTGCCACTTCAGTGCTGTCCTGGAGAGACAACAGTCCATCCAGAGGGGCAGGAATGCTCTGATCCTAAACAGCTGCTCTCTGCCTGGTACAGAGATGCTGACCCTTCCCTCACAAGTTCCCTTCCTGAGTATGCACTACATATCTTTTGTCTTACTGAAGATTCATCTAAATTTTGAAGTCTAACAGAGTTCCCCTTAGCCATTGCCAAAGAAGCCTTCTTTCCCAGCCCTAGCCATTTCTGAAATCCTCTGTTTGTGAAAGCTCAGCCCGATCCAGGAAAAAGGTGGCATGTAAACAGATGAGGAACATATGTTTCCAAATGGGAAAGGGGGTAATGCAGACAGCGAAATTAGTACAGCTAAGCGTGAGCTGGCAGCTGTTGTAACAGAGGAGCGGGAGGGTTGCCAAGGGAGCTGACAAGGGAGATGGAGGTAAAAACTCAGATACTAGGTGATCACTTTATTTCCCAGAACCAGGCATGCCTGGATTTTTGTTTCATTTCTCTTTGATGCAACTAATGTGGATTTTTCTGTCTTCTAATGGCTATCTGTTTAACTCAAAAAGCAGTTGTATGGGAATGATGTCCACTCTGTCCACAATCAGCAGAACCAGAATGGTAGGCAGTTGCAGGATGGGCTGAGATGGTGTAGGTTAAATCAAAAGCAGCACCTGCCTGGCTGAAATACCATTTCTACTTTTTCATTTCAATCCATATTGAAACTGGTTTTTAAAGGTAATCCCATGGTACACATGCTTTAGTCATTCAAAAACTGAGCCTAAAGCATAATCAGTATGTTTCTGAGGGGCTAGTATCAGTACATCCCTCTAAACCTCCCTTAGAAACAAACATTACTTTCCTCTCTGAGCACATGCACTGTGAGAGAAGCATGGAATATATTATTTTCAGATGCGTATACCCTTTTAGCAATATAGCTGGCCCTAAGGGAGTGTTTACTCAGTGACTGATGAACATCTGTCTACATCTGACTACAGCATACAACCTTACAGCCTGAGGTTTCTACTTAGACAATGGTCATTATACACCATGTAAGAGTGCAAGAACTTAGAACTTGCTTCATAGCATTCTTCCTCTCTCAGTATCAGATTGCTGTTGGAGGGAAAGCAATGTCCCAACCTCACTCTACAGTGAGGAAAAATGGGGCAGAGATAAGGTGAGCTATTGACGCACCTAAAATCAAAAAGCAAGCCAGGGGTAGAGTAAGCAGTAGAACCCAGATCTCCTGACTCCCAGGCTGCACCCTCCCACACTTCCTTTGGCAGCTTAAATCTGCTAACTTCCCTACATACGTTTCAGAGCACCATTCAGGGTTTGTAAGCCTTTGATGGGTTAATTAGCACCAAAGCATTTTTTCTTCTGTGGTCTAGACATAGAAATATCCAGATTTTGTTTCCCTTGAAAGGCAGCCCATCCTGGAAACTGTACTCGATCACCCATTTCCATGTTTTTCTAAGGCCAGATGGGGCTAAACATGATTTGAAGATTTTTTTCCTTTCCTTTCTTTAATGTTTCTTTTCCTTTCTTTCACTGACTAGCAGCTTGTTTGTTTTCTTTTGAGGATGATGCCAACTATAAAATAAAAAATGCAATTTCCAAGGTGGGGAAATTAGAGAATGATGGATTTGCTGTTGCCAAGAAGAAATAATAATTCCTGGACCTAACAAATAAGTCTGAAAATAAAGAAGGGATTATTAAATGTTATATAATTTCAATAGTATAAAAGCAGAACTTTCAAGAGACTGCCCTCATTTTTTTTTTAACACTCTAGAGACCTTTGACCATATTGTTCATTTAGCCATGCAGCTGTAAATCCATGATTCTTCCTACTTCATTTGAATTAACCCAGATATCTCTGGCATGACAGACAGGATCCTCCTTTCACCCTTTGCTCCTATGTATAGGTGCTTGCAGGCAAATACTGTAATATAGGGCTGGGGCTCAGCCAGACACTATGGAACTAGATTTGAATTTTCGCAGAGGGTAGAGGCTTCATGTTTGGTATTTTTTGTCTCTAAATTGAGTTGTCTTAATCCACATACTTCAAAATCCAGTTAAGTACTAACTCCAATCTAATTCTGAATTTTAATGTCACTTCTATTTATTTCTTAATATTTTATTTTAAATTGAAACACAATTTTTAAACATATATACATGAATAGCAAATATAAAATAAACACTAACAGTAAGTTTAAAAAAAGCTGTCACTGGCACTCATTTGGGATTAGCTGTGCAATTCTTTCCTGATGTTCCCCTTAGACAAAATGTTCCATGTCTGTATTAGAAAGTGTGTATGCCACACAACACAACTTCATATATTACAAGTCATTACCTGCTATAAACTGCTGTACTCCATTAGTTTAATTTATTTTAATTACATAGACACTATCAAATATATCCTACCTGCCTAAGCAGTTATTTTGCCAGCACTCAGAAAAGCACTGGCCATCTGAATGTCAAAGCTAGTTGATCAAGAAAACAGCAAGAAAAAAGCACAGATGTGTTGCTTTTTTAAAATCAGCTATGTACTTGTTGACACAAACTGTGTACTGGATTTATTAATAAGATTTTATCTTTTTATGTCAAATCTGGGTTACTGCATAAAACAATCACCTATGTAAAGCCAGAAACAAATTATTTTCATGCATTACAACATGAATATACAATATTAGGATTCAGTCCAAACACTAATGCCTTGGGCACTCCACTTGTATTTATTGGAGATAAACACTGTATTGTGTTTCTATCGAAATGAAGTTCATGAATGCTGACACACGGTAGTGACGTTTGAAAAACCTGCTTCAATGGTAAAGCAAATGTCAATGTGATATATTTTTATGAAAGCATACTATTTGACCCCTAATATACTAGAATAAATGTTTAGAAATGTAGTTCATTTCAACCACATTCAGAACACAGCCTTTCTGATCTGCCAAGGCTTAATTCTAGCTCTTTGCTAGTGCTACTGCCATGACTACAGTGGTGTACAGCTACAGCAATGAAGTGTCAAATCAAGCCAAAGAAGCCACACAGAAATTAAAAGCCTGAAATTTTATGGTTCTGCACCCTGACCTCATTTGTAAAGACACCTCTGATTCTTCTCAAGACAGACTCCCAGTATGTCCTATCAAAAAATAACTAACTAACAACATAAAGGTCAAAGACCACCTGGAAATGGCAGATATTTCACATGATGACATTTTTCATGTCTTTAACTGCTGTCGTTGTGATCCATATGTGAGCCAGAACAATAAGAGTGGTGCTGTTTCATAAAGGAAGTACAGCCAGTAACTGGAGTGATAGAAAGGCAAGCAAGCATAGTGCCCTTACCAAGAAAGGGTTAAGTCCTACACCATCTAAAACAGGAGCAGAACAGGTCTGGTTCCTAGGTTCTGTCAAGAGCCCAGACTGCCAGACAAGTCCACAGTGATGAGGCAAGTCTGAGGTCAAGCCAGAATGTCAAATTTTCAGGTGTGGATGAGCAAGAGACATAGTCAGGCACAGGCATAGCTGCAATGCAGCTCAGGAAAGAACCAAGGGCAAAACCCTCAGCTGAAAAGCCATTCTTGAGGAAAGCAGGCAAGACCTTGTCAAGGCTTCTCTTTGATTCAAGGCCAGTTGTGGACACTGCACTAGCAAAGTAGTGTCCACAGATCTTAAGCCCAGGCAAACCCACAGAAAAAGGGAAGACATGCTTAGGGCCCTAACAAAATCTGCCTATTGCCACCCTAGGGATAATGCTGGTGCTTGTTCAGGGCTGGCCTGGGAAGAAAGGTGTGACATATGTCACAGAATCATAGAATTGTCTAGTTTGGAAGAGACCTTTAAGATCATCAAGTCCAACCATCAACCTACCACTGACAAAAATTGTCATTAAACCATGTCAATAAGCACCATATCTACTCACCTCCAAGGATGACAATTCCACCACTTCACCGGGCAGCTTGTTCCAATACCCTTTCAGTATAAATATTTTTCCTAATATCCAATATAAACCTCCCCTGGAGCAACTTGAGGCCATTTCCTCTTGTCTTTTTGCCTGTGACGTGGGAGAAGAGACTGACTCCCAACTCTCTGCAGACTCATTTCAGGTAGTTGTAGAGAGTAATAAGGTCTCCCCCTCAGCCTCCTTTTCTCCAGGCTAAACAACCCCAGCTCCCTCAGCCTTTCCTCATAAGACCTATTCTTCGGACTGCTCACTCACCAGCTTTGTTGCCCTTCTCTGGACCTGCTTCAGCACCTCAATGTATTTTTTGTGGTAAGGGGCCCAAAACTGGACACAGTAAGGTGAGGCCTCACCAGTGCTGAGTACAGTGGGACAATCACTTCCCTAGTCCTACTCACTGCATTGTTCCTGATAGACTCCAGGATGCTGTTGGCCTTCTTGGCCACCTGGACACACTGCTGGGTCATACTCAGCCAGCTGTCTACCAACACCCCAAGGTCCCTTTCCGCCAAGAAGCTCTCCAGCCATTCTTCCCCAAGCCTGTAGCACTGCATAGGGTTGTTGCATTTGGCCTTGTTGAACCTCATATCATTGGCCTCAGCCCATCAATCCAGTCTGTCCAGATCCCTCTGCAAATTGCCAAAGTGAGTGCTGAGGAGCAGAACATCCTGCTCCTGCAGAAAATGGGAGAATAGAGATTTATGAGAACCATATGCTGCCTTGCATATCCTATCTCCTCCTTCTTCATCCCCAGACATCTGTCAACCTTTCAGAGCTTTGGCATAGGCAAAATAAGCAGCAAGTAAATGGACTTTGCTCTCCTAAGTATTTTGCTTATGTCTATGGCCAGGCCTGCAGAGTTGCTCTTCCTTCAGAAGCCCATTCCCTGAATCCATTCATCAGGACACCAAACTTAGTACCCATCTTCTGATTCAGGAAATCATAGTTTCATTCCTTTAGATCTTCTTTCCTCATTCCTGCCTCTTTGACTAGCCACATATCATTCTTTTGTCACAGCTTTATATCTGAATAACATTCATATTTGTCTCCTTGTTCAGCTATCTACACCTATGTCCTGTCATAGGCCTGGCTTTTAGTCTCTCTTTCCCCCTTCATCTCTATTAGCCTTATTTAGTCTTTTTTCCCAGCGAACCAGTTCATATCTCAAAGAACATCTTACTACTGAATCTGCCTCCTCCTTCCCAGCAGCTCTCTGTTCTAGGCTCCTTCTCCACCAGTGCTAATTTCTCCCTTTGAATTTCAAGTAATATTGCATCTCTGACCACTTTCTTGTTTCAGCCCTTGTCTGAATCAACTAGTTCTGTTCTCTCTGCCTTACTTTTCATCCCCATTTTGTTCTGAATCTTTTCCTCTTGTCCCCATACAGGTTCAACTCTTTGTTTTCCTTGCTGTTGCCTAGATCAGACATAGCACACATCTGTAGTTGCAAAGAAAGTCTTGCCAAACCCCAAAGTGCAAAATGGCCTGTACGGAGATAGATTTTGGGAATATTAAATTGTTATATTCAAGTATGTCTTTTCAGAGCACATGCAAAATGTGCTCTCTTAGGGGCTTATATCTTGGCCATATGTGCTCAGTGTTGAGTGGGACAACAGAAGTTATATTACTGACAGGAAGATTTTTTCTCTGCTTTCAGCCTCATCACCCCAGAAAATGCTACATCTGTGCCTTACGGTGTTGGAGTTCTAGAGCTTTTCAAGGAAAAGTTTGCCACAGCTTTTTAGACATGGTCAGAACCAACATATTTTCCTCTAGTCTTATTTTTGGAAATGGCTGAACTGAGTTTTCCAAAATAATCAGCCTTGGGCAGACACCTGACATGGAAATTTTCATCCCAAAATGTTTAAGTTTGATGAAGTTATAAAGAAAGGAAAAGCAAAGTTTTAATATGGGAAGAGTGTAGGCAGACAGATAGTACTACCAACCACACCTGTGATAATGACATATTATAGTTGACATCAGCAATATCTATCTATTTTAGCATAGGCCATTAAGTAATTTCCATTATAATCCCTTAACTTTGTAAAATATTAGTCTTTTTGGCCAAAGTCTTCCATGCTTTGGTATTTGACCAAAGGCAATTTTTTTGGAGAACATTTGAAAAAACAAATTTTAAAAAAAATTTACTGAGACAGTTCTGAGTTATGTGTGTGAGAAAGAAACTCACTGAACATTTTGCCCATTGTTAGAAAGTTTTTCCAGGACAACTATTCAAGGATGGCTGAACAACAAAACATGAAACTTGGCATTTGAATAGCCTGTAATGAGCAATACTTATCTGGATAAACTGGGAGGGAGAGTGAGGAGGAAGGGGGAAGATCACCCCATGTGGCTGTGCCACAAAAACCTGAAGACTAAGGTGAGGGAATTTTCTGCAGTTTCAGAACTTCACACTGTATGTGAAGCCACATTTGCCTCCCCACTGCTACTGTGAGAATGAACTCACACCTGGGTTGCTCTTCTGAACTCCAACTGGATCTCCACTCTTTAGCAAACTCTCAGATCCTGTATTTATAAATGAGTGATGATTATAAATAAGTCACCATAGGTTGCTGTCCCTGAGGTGATGATTATAGCTGTAAGACAGACTCACCAGATACCCCCCTAATCAGCCACTGTACACAAATAAACCAGTGCCTTGCTCTCTGCTTGGCATGCTGTGAGCACTGTTGACTTCAGGCATGCCTTCAAATTGCTGCCTTTGTCTTACTTTCTAACTACTTGTCCATTTCTTATGCCAATGTTACTGGTTTTCCTTTATCTTTAAATCTTGCCCTGAGCCTTCTTTGGAAGTGCCCATTTTACATGAATTAAAAACAAGTCTTATCAAATCTCTACAGCTGCATCCCCTTTGAGCGGGCACCTCTTGCTGCCCTTGACATTATTTCAAACATGACTTGATGACATTTTGAAGCATTAAATTAGTATTACTAAACCCATCGTGTTGTTTCATCTCTAGTGAGAACAAAAATACCGGATAATGCAATGCCATTTCTCTCAGTTCCATGGAAAAAACCATGATGCCTGGGGCTTCAGTGTTTTTCTTCCATTATTTTAGCTAGCAGGTATTGTCTAGTAAGTTACCTTCTGTTCAATCTAGAAGACATTTTGAGGGAGGGTACAAAATATAGTGGAAGAGGAAGCTAGAGGACCAGGCTATATTCACATAGATATATAGCTATAGCATAGCTTGGGCATTGTTTTGGTTTATCACCAAATAATGCAACCACAATACAATGCAAGAAATAATGGGGTTGTTGAAGCCTGTGGCATGGGGACTCCTAACCAGTCCATTTCCCATCTCTGCACCTGTTCTTCCTTCCCTTTTTCTTTCCTCTACAGAGTACAACATATGTCTTTATTTGTATTCAGCCCCATGCAAAATCCTTGATTTGTGGCATAAATGCAGATTAAACAAATCTACAAGGAAAATTGCCGAGAGAGAGACCTGTGATATTTTTTTTAGGTAGCAATCACTCTGCCTGCCAAATACACCCTGTTCTACTTAGCATCTGACCTTAAGGGCCACAGTCCACCATATCTCATTTGAGTGGAATCGAGTCGGTTTTTTTTAGTCTTAGGGAAGTCAGAGATGCAAGACATTCAGTCTGTGACATTTTATAGATACAAGGTTAATTTTCATCAGTTTGGTTTGGTTATATTTCAGAAGGAAGTTTTTCTCTGCCTCAGAATCCTGTGCCACTGACTGTATCTGCAAAAGCAGCCAGCAATTTACCAGACTACCCAAAACAGCCTGTGGAAAACTTTGTGACATTCAAAGAACATGTTTTCTGAAACAGATTCAGTGTGATCAAATAGTAATTTAGCATGAGTCTGGGGCATAATTGGTAATGTCTGAGCATCCACACTTACAAAGTTTCTAACTCACACAGCAGGCGAAACAACAGTCACTAATGTACTAATGTGCATATGTGGTTAAAGAGTTATTCTCCACTTTGTGAGGTGAGGTTCTAGGTTGCATAAATGGGACAAATTTGGGATAAGCCACTGTTGACAGGAAGTTGTCTGTGTGCTGTTTATAACAATAAATTCTCTGTGCCACATCATATCACACCACTTGGTATTCTTTGTGCTCTGCAAGATTTCTGTGCTGCATATATACATATACTTACAGTATATTATTTATCATAGATAATTGTAGTCACTTAAGTCAGTTAGATGTCTAGACTTGGCTGATTGCATAGGCTTCCTCTGTTATCAATGAAGGGAGACAGACACCTCAAGGCAATTCACCAGATCCCAGCATAGATGTCAAAGGTAAGTAGAATAATTGCTTTCTGGAAGTTTTGAACTTCTACTGACCACAGGAAAAACCTACATAAAGAGCTAGACTAATTGTCTATATTGTAAGACAGCTCATATTAGCTGAAATAAATACTCCCTGGCATGTTGGCATCTACACACACACATTGTAGAAAACTTCTTGATTTATTTTTACTTAAATCCTATATCCCTGATGGTCAGAATGCATCCAGCTTTCTAATACGTTCTGAAAGATGACCATCAGCCAATGATTTCTTTTTCCAGGAACATCTTTACTGTAGCCTAGAGTGGAATCAGAATAACACTGAGCAGTAAGTGGCAGAAATATTTATTTTGGCTCCTAAATACGAAATTTAGCTCATTCAGCATTCAAAGATGTTGGCAGGAGAAATGGCATAGTGAAAGCTTTTATTTTTAAAGAGTGTCTACCCAACCTGACACAATGGAAAACATTGAGGATTTTCCTTGTACCTATGAGCTTAGAGGAAGAACACTGCAAAGTTCAGAAATCATTTAACAGAATCTGAGCAATGAATGTATGTATTACTTTTAAAATGACTGACATTGATAAAGAACACTACAGAGTAAGTACAATCAATTGCTTCTGCATGAAAAAATATCCTGTCAATGATAGGATAGTACCTATGTGTCTGCCAATATAGTTCTCAAATTCACTGAAGCTTTTGCTGAAGATATGGTTTCACCAAGAATTTCTTTCTTACATCTTACCTAGTAAGTGCCAAAATAATATAAATACTCCCTATGAGACAAGCTCCCAGATTATAACTGAATAATTCAGGCACAGAGAAGATTCTGCCACGGTCACACAGCCAGCAGTAAAAGTCAGGTGTTCTCAATTTCATGGCTCTGTATCTTGCACAGAGTCCTCTCCCCTTCTCTGCAATGTTCCCATCAATGCCATTCATATATTTGGTTCAAAATCTCATGGTATTTTTTTCTCTCCTACCATCATCCCTCAGTACTCCCTCTCCATGGCCCCTTTTAGCCCTCAGCACCTTCACTTTGTCTTTTGGGTCTTTCCCTGAGCTTTACTGCAATGTTGTTCTCCCTTCCTTACACAGAGGCTGCTTGTGGCAGCTTTGTCCCTTCACTGGGCTGACCTGGTGAAGTGCTCCCTTCTTGACATTGCTTCCAGATTGCTGTGGAGAGCTCAAGCTTTATTACTGTGCCCAGCCTCACTTGCAGAAGGCCTCCAGTTCTTCAGCATCCTGAATGCTACCAGTCACAAACCTCTGCCCTCTCAAACTGTGAAGACCTTGGAGATTTCTCCAAGCAGCAGAGGATCAAATAAACTGGACTCTGGAACAGCTCAATGGCTTAAGGAGACTCTTGAGAGAGTTCTAAGGTGATAACAGACTTTTTTTCTCTTTTTTTTTGTCAGATGTGTTTATTACAGAGGAGCTGCACTGCAAGCTCTGCTGGGCAGTGGGGAGGCAGGAAGCACAGCTTGTGTAATGAGGAGCAGGAGCAGCACATGTTTTGTATTCTGCCCTTCGCCTGACTGAACAGCAGTGTTGAATGGCCCTGCTGGGAGTCATATCCAGAACTTTTTTTTTTGCCAGGAAGAACAGTTAGCAGAGTGCCAAGGTCTGCAAAGGTAAAGAAAGAGGGAACGGAGGGGGCTCTCGGAGATCTGAGAATTTGCAGAGAAAAATATCCTGTGAAGGGAGAGGGTGAATTCCCCCTTTCCAAAAAACTGTACCAACCAAGTGTTCAGCCTGAGGAAGGCTCAGAGAAATAATGTAAACAGAACAGTGGAACTCTTTTGCAGATGGAAAATTAAGCTAATATCTCTCATTTTGGATCAAACCACATCCTATTTTCAGGATTGGTGAGCCTAGCCACATGCATCTGGCCTACTGTGCTTTTCTGAGCCCAGCAGTACCACAGCAGACAGAGAGGTTAGCTCACAGAAGCTGTTACATTCCAGTTTTCTACCATTAGGGACTGAAAAAATTAGCACAACAGGATAGCCCAAGTGTCCAGACAGGACTTAAATGCACAAAATCCCTTTAAGTCTCAAACAGGCTTGATCTTTAAGCGCCTAGATACTTTAAATCCAATGCTCAGTCTGAAAGATATCGGGGAGGCAGATCACAGACTAAGCAATTGCAAACTGTTTCTACGTAATTACACCTTCCCCACTTTGATTTATTTTTGAGAGTGAATGCCAATAATATCTCATTTTGCCTTCTTAATTTACTTCTTTGGGCTCAAAGCAAAGAGAAATTTTCTCCTCTCTAATAGATTTGTAGCTGCCTATGATAATTCCCGTACCCTATGTTACTGTGTTGTTTATTGTATACAGATACTGAACTAATAAAATAGCAGGACAATCAGGCTGGGAAATGAAGGCAGGGCTAAATTAACATTCTTCACTACAAACCCCAGACATAAGGCAAGAACTTTTTATCTTTTAATAGAACCTGTAATAGACAAACCATTGTGGTTTGGTTTTTGGTTTTGTTTTTTTTTTTTCCAAGAGAGAAGCAGTCCTTGTCAGGAGAGCAGGAAATCCAGGGATTTAAGAATTTTTCAAGAAGTACACTTGAGAGAGAGTGATTATGTCTTGAGACTGAGAAATCAGACTCTTCTATATGAGAAATTAGTGAAAGATTCATCTATTTAGGAACCCTGGGAAGAAGAAAGTCAGGCCCTTGGAAAGGTGAACTATGGTAATTTTAATACCCTCTTTCTCTCATGCTATGCTTTGTTCCCGTTGTTGCAATTGAACAGCAGTTTTGTTACACAGTCAAACTAGTACTTCCAAGAAGTAAGAAGAACTAATAGGGAAATGTATATCTAAACACTCAGATACTTAAATCCCTCCTCCTGTTACCCTACAAACTGTCTTCAGAGGTCACTGTTGCTTGTGTAAGTGAATCACGCTTTTGCTACTCAACTACCAACTTCTTCTGTTTTACATCAGACAAGGCCCTCCAAAATTTAGCACTGCAGCTTTTTGTCTACTACTGCCCTAATATAAATTCCCATGTGTGCAAATGTACAATTACAAATACGTACGTCTGCGAACAGCAGTCACTGCAGTTAGGTTTGCAAAATGGACCCTAGTGTCTCCATGAAGGTCCCTGCATTCCGAGACTTACAATTAAATGTAGTCATTCCAAGAGCTTGCACAGTCCATGCGATGCAAATTATATGAAGGATTTACTTTCTCATACATTGCTGACAGTACCAGAGAGGCTGGATACACAAACCAATATTCCTAGTGTGATTCAGTGACACTTACTAAGTCTCTAGCAGTGGGTTTGTTCCTGTATTGTAAATCCAAAAAATTTAGTAAGCAGCTTTGATGCTGCATGAGACACAATATAACTTGAGTCCTTCTTTCAGAGCAGTGTTAGCTCTTAACAATAGCAGAAGGCAGTAAAAGATTATTTTTTTTCCACTGTGCCTTTGATAAACACAATCTAAAGCTCTGTTGAATAAAATGGAGCTAATGTTTTTGTGTTTCAAAGCAGAATCACAATTGAAAAGGTTTCTACGGAAATGAAGGAACGAGGCCAGAAGAAAATTGTGTTTTCTTTTTTCCTTCAAATGGACAAGTTTTGAAGTGGTTATATAATATTTAAGTTACTGAATGTTACTCTGTTCAAGAATAAATGACTCACATACGCAGAATGATTCAGCCAAATTTACATTCAGTAAGTAAATGTTTATTTATGAAATTATATACACAGCACAACCAAACTGAAGCAGGGACAGGCTATGACAGCTCTCCTAGGATATCTGTGATACCAAATCTGTCATGGAGCTACTAAACTGGCATATGCATATGCATTAGGTAGCTAAATTCACAGGAGCAGACTGATATACCAGAAACAAGTTTCTCACTACTACAGTGTTCCTGCTTCATCTTTTGCAGGTGATGGACAAACTAGGTGGACCTGCAGAGACAGTGCACTAACAAAGGTTTTTTGAGACACTGGAGATACAGCAGAAGGAAAATAAAGAAATAGGGTAAATGTTCAAGAGTCACCTTCTAGCTCAGCAGTTAGTAATCTGCGGGGTCTGAGAGGGCAGCATTCTAATTCAGACCAGAAGGAAAAGCAATGATTAACAACTTTAATAATGTCAATATAAGTGGAACCTACATAAAACTTTCAGAAAGTACAGCTTTCTAAGCTGCTGGAAAGGTCGAATAAGTTTCTCAGTGTGAAAGCTCCAAAAAAAATTTCTTCAAATTTGGCTTGCATATGTATTTCTTTGAAACTTGAGGACAGAGCCACATATGAAAAATACATGGACTGTACTGAAACTTACTGCACTTGAACTTTGTGTTATATAATGCATTAACTTACAATTTACCACAGTGTCTTCCTTAAGTATCTTCATACAGTCAACAAATACAAGGCCTAATAAGCAAAGGAGGAGTTTCATACCAAACAACTGTGTGTTATTATCTTTCAATTACATCTTCTTTTCCTTCCATTTTCAGGTAAGAAAGCAGAGACTGACAAAGTAATTTGCCTGGAGGTAAAGAAATGGGTAACACGTGGGTGTTAAAACTTTGCTTATGGTTAAGCCACATCCCGTTTCCGATGCCAGTTCCTTCCTCACCCATATCCCTGTGAACTCATATCCCTTCCTGAACTTCAGTTCTCCCACCTGTGAAATGGTTGCAAAGGGATGCATCCCCCAAAGGGATGCCTATTTATTTGTGTTACAAAAATATTTGTATGGCCAGATGATGACCAAATGGGAAACAGAAATTGGGAGCTTTCATCCTAACACTTGTTCTTCTAAGCCTCCTAATTGAAGACATCAGCAGCAGCACCTAAACACGCAGCTTTTCTAAAGTGTTTGTGAAAACACATCAGAGTTTTAAAGAACCCATAACCTTTAAATTGCACAAAAGCATTTATCTGCTCTCTGAAAATCAGTGCTATTACAGAAGGAAGACCAACATCAAAATACATGAGAGATGAGCAATATATTTTAACTTGTTACAATACATTTATTCCTTCCCTTCTGCAATTTGCCAACTATGCCCAGGCAAAATAAGTAGAGATGCTACTAAAGCATAGTATTTCTTGTGCCCTTGGCAATACTTGCAAATAATAACATACTGAAAAATCTAGGCAAGTGGTCAGATCTTTAAAACCTATCCTTCAGAGTTTTGGGACTTGGTGAGAGCCACAAAAAAAAAAAAAAAAAAAAAAAAAAAAAAAAAGGCAGCTACAGAATATGCAGCTAAATTACTGTTAAGATAGGCACATGTGCATTTATGTTTTGGTATGAGCAGTAAAAGTGTTCTTCATTGTGGCTGCGGTTTCTAATACTTGGCACCAGTGCAAGTTAAAAAGGGCGGATATGTACTGTTGAAAGTTTCCTGATAAATTTTTTGCTCGTCTAGAAGCAAGAACGCAATAATTCTGCCTGGAAGTTGTGAAAGTTACGAGTATCTGAAAGAAGCGGCTTGGTAAGTTACAACAGTAATTGTACTTTTAACTGAAAACCATCATCACCACCCTTGTTCTCATTCTCAGTATAAAAATCCTGTAGAAACCTTTAAAATACCTTTATAGAAATTACTGTGAGTCAAATAATTTGTTCATGATCATATATGTTCTTACATGGTATTTAGCCTAGAGGATGTTGTGTGTAAGACAAATGCTTCAATGGTAAAAATTAGTATGTATGATAAAGTTAATCTTCTTTTTGGAGTAGTGGGAGGAAGGAAATAATTTTTATAAATGCCATACGGTAATAATTTAATGCACGATAAACATTTTTATGCAGGGATACAAAAATGTCAATGTTGCCAGTGGAAGGAAAATAAGAAATTTCCAAAGTGCTTTTGGAATCTTGCACGTATTTAGTGAGCTTGGCCCATGTGACACTTTACAAGCTTGGATAGCCTTTGTGTAGATTTCTGTACATGCGAAATACTTCAGTTCTATTCCAAAAGGATCAGTCACCACAAAAGGGTGGGGTTTTCATTCTATTTCTCTAGACAGCATGAGGCCAATTCATCTTTTCCTACAGGTTTGGATTAACAGTCACGTTTTTCACCTACAAGTCCTGACCTCTCTGAGAGATAAATATCATGATTCCCACTTTACAGCTGAGCCCACTGTGAGGCACAGAGGAGCAACTTCCTTACAGTCCTATGGAGAGTCATTGTGACGGGTCCCCAGGAGTTTGTTCAAGCCTTGGAAGAAATTAACAAGAACATGTATTAATCGTGCAAAGTACTAATAAGACTCCTACCTATAAATGGTTACAGTATAACCCCAGCAATGAAGAGTGTTTTGCAAAAACATACCAGAGGAATCAACTAAAGAGAGGCTATATTAGACATGGTATTATTACACATTTGCATCTGTGTTTGTCATCAAGTTCAAAGTCATCAAAAGTCTGCAAAACTGAGTTGTTTTGCCACTGTAATACCTCAGACATTTCTGGGAAGTTCAGATTTTTCTAAGAAATACAATAGAGTGCTTATCAGTCACTGTAAAATTAGTGCAAACTGAGGCAACAGCCTGCAACATTCGTCAATTATTGTATCTCGACGGGCTTAGGCCCAAATATTAAAGTGAAACTTAGATATTTTATACATATATTACAACATTTGTTAATAATTATGAAATGTGTATCCCATCTGCATGTAAGCAACTGTCAAGCAATCAAGATTTATTTACTTCATTTTCCATGATAAATAGCAAATAATAAAAACATACGTAAATTTAGCAGCCTGTTAAGAAACCAGAGCCCTCTCACCATGATTAGGAAAAAATGCAATCAATCACCATGACAGCTGACAGAAGGACAATGATTCCATTTCATGCTAGCCCTCTAGATTACCAAAATAAAATTTGCTTCAGATGTAATTAATGCCAAGCAATGTTGTTCATAAAAAGAGAAGTTACCAAAATGTCTTATTGAAAGTTTGACAGGACTTGAAACTTTATTGCTTTTTTTTTTTTTTTAAATTTGGCATTTCAATTTTTTGTGCTCCTGCTCCAATTCTGGGCAGAGACTTAATTCAGACAGGATAAGGATCTGAACCTAATCCCTCATCCTCAGTCCTTATATTAAATCACTCTTCCCCCATCTTCAAAGCTTTCCAAGGGAAAAAGCTTTGTTGAAATATTCATATTTCTATACAGCATCTCTTCTTGAATGACAGGGCCAAATTTTGTTTAGCTGAAAATTTTCTTTCTCCAGCTCTAGTCACTAGCTCATAGGACACAGCTGTAGAACAAAAAAAAAAAAAAAAAAAAAACCAACATGCTACTCCATCCTTTGGTTGCTTTACAAAGCCTCTCTGACTGTCCCACACTACTTTAAACCAGTAAGGGTGGTAGGAGACTACATGTCTAGGTTTGAAGGGACCTTTAAGATCATCAAGTCCAACCATCAACTTAACACTGCTAAAACCATCACTAAATCATCTCTTCAAGCACGTCTACCCATCTTTTGAATACCTCCAGGGATGGCAATTCCACCATTTCCCTGGGCAGCCTCTTCCAATGCTTGATAATGTGTCCAGTGAAAAATTTTTTCCTAATATCCATCCTAAAAATCCCCTGGAGCAACCTGACGCCGCTTCCCATTGTCCTATCGCTCATCACTCGGGAGAAGCGACTGACCATCACCGCGCTACAGCCTCCTTTCAGGCAGCTGAGTGACTACGGTTTTTTGGTGGGGTTTTGTTTTGTTTTTTAAACGGTTAGTAATTTTCTCCATCTCCCCCCATATTATGAAATTGTGTAGATAGGGAATGATTTCCCCCTGCGCGGAGAATCCTCCTCGGCCCTTCCTCCCCCTGGGTCGGCCGAAGGCAATGCCCACCGCTGCCCCTGCCACCCGCCGGACGCCTCTACCCCAGCCCGTGCTCTCTGGGGGGGCTTCTACCAGCGCTCCCGCACACCAACCCGCGCCGAGCCCGAACTGAGGCGGCTGCGACCCGCGGGAAGGAGGCAGCCGGGGAGGAAGGAGGCGGCCGCCAGCGGTAGCCCAGACCCCGCCGCCGCCACCTCCCACCTCCCCGCGCCGGGCCGCCTGAGGGAGAGGAAGGGCGCCACCTGGCGGGGCGCCGCGGGCGGGCGCACGTGCGACGCGGCGGGCGCACGTGCAGGGAGGGGGAAGAAGGAGGAGAAGGGCCGCGGGGGGCGGAGGAGGGCCCGCACCTGGCGCGGCGGGGCCGGGCGGCCAAGAGCCGCCTCTGGCACGTCCCCGTCCGTGTGCGTGTGTCCCCCCCGCCCCGGCGGCCGGCAGAGCTCTCAGAACGTCGCCCCCCTTCGCCTTCCTGCCGGCCGTGCGGCACCGGCCCGGTTCTGGGCGGAGGTGCCGCCCGCGTGCCCGCACGGCCGCGTAAGGACAGGAGGACAAATGGAACCTGCGTGGCCAGCAGGTCGAGGGGGGTGACTCTGCCCCTCTGCTCTTGGGAGACACCCTCCCCACACACCCCCGCCTCCCCCCGAGGACTGCATCCAGCTCTGGGGCCACCAACATAAGGACATGGGCCTGTTGGAGAGGGTCCAGCGGGGGCCATGAAGGTGATCGGAGCACCTCTCCTATGAGGACAGGCTGAGAGAGTTGGGGTTGTTCAGCCTGGAGAAGAGAAGGCTCCGGGGAGACCTGGTAGCAGCCTTCCAGTATCTTTCCTACAAGAATGCTGGAGAGGGACTGGTGATCGACTAGGAGGTCATCCTAGTGATAGGACAAGGGGTGATGGCTTCGAACTGGAAGAGGGTAGATTTAGCTTGGATATCGAGGCACTTCCCTGGAACAGGTTGCCCAGGGAAGTCGTGGATGCCCCATCCCTGGAGGTGTTCAAGGCCTGGATGGGGCTTTGAGCAACCTGCTCTAGTGGGAAGTGTCCCTGCCCATTGTATGGAGGTTGCAACTATATGATCTCTTAGGTCCCTTCCAACCTAAACCATTCTAAACCATGATTTACACAGCCCCATACTATGACCCCCCCAGTATGTACAGTTCTAATTGATAGGTGTGAAACTGCCCGTGTGAAAGTCTCCATGATCCCTGCTGATGACCTGGCCCAGTTCTAAGGGAAAGGAAAAGGAAGACTGCACTAAGGACACGCTTTGGTTATGCAATCCTGATAATGGCATGAGTCCATGTGTGAACGATGAGTTCAGAAGTTTTATATTCTCACTGTTCAGGCTTTGCTGCTCTTTCTAAGGACAATGAATCCTTTTGGTTTAGACAACAGCTTATATGTTCACAGGCTAAAGGAGATATATGTGCCAGAAGACAGCATTCTTTGGGAAATTTGCTGCACGGGACAGCATGGGAACCAGGCTTTGCTTTCTCTGAGGATTCAGGCCAGCTCTAGCTTTTCTGATGATTGAATGAAATATTTTTTCTCTTTTTAATGCATACAAGGTAAGCTTTGCTTCATGCTGAGTGGCATCTGTAACCTGTAATTAGACACTGTCTGTTTTGTCCAAGTGGGACCATCACTTTAAAATAAAAGCAATTGAAGTAGTTTTAAAATGTGCAGTATCCCTTAGGTCTACACAACATTAAGGCCATGCGGACTATAAGATTTCAAAGAATACAATTCAGAAAGCATATCTTAAAAAGCATAGGGTATACAAATTAAGAGGAAGAGAAACGAATTAAGAAGAGGAGTATATTCGGTCTTTGTTTGCAACTGCACATTTACCTCAAATTTAGTCAATTCACTCCCTAGTAAGTATTAAATTTTCCCACTGTAGTGTCAGCTTTGGAGAGAGGAGTTCTCTGCCTGCCAGCCTTGCCATTCCCAGTGACACAGCAGCTTGTAACATTCCAGGAACTTCTCACTTGCTCTCTATGCTTTTATTTTTTTTGGTCTCCCCAGTCTGAATATGCTCACCAGATGCAGTGATAATTAAACAAAAACACCACCACAAAAAAGACCAAAGAAAGGTCTATTTAGATGCAGTATTTCCCAGTGGCTTATTTTCCAGTGGGTTATCCTTGCTGAAATGAGTATGTAACAAACTCCGCTAACCAGTGGAAATTCCAGAGATAAATTCATACCAGAGATACTCAGCTTCATGTAGTTCTGAGCAACTGTTGTGCAACGGTTGATCTAAACATTCACTTGAAAAAAGAACTACTAAACTTACTTAGTGGCTTTTGTGTGTATGTCTTGTTTTACTTGTAATTCATTAAAGTTTGTAGGAACAAATGTGTGTGCAAGACAACTTTTGTGATGGCAAGGTTTTGCATCCAGTTGAGACCAAGAACCCATATCATCTGGCAATGAACCTCATAACAGACTCAAGAAACAAATTTTCAAAGCTCTCCGAGGAAATGATTCGGAAGCAACTCATAGGCTGGAAAGTACATGCTCACATGAACCATTCACCAAATCTTCAGGATGAACAATTCTTCCTTAACTGTATTTCTGTATTGCTAAATTTGAGCAATGCTGGGGTTGAGTTCCGAAGGGTATCTGTCTGCAGGACTTCTAGCAGCAGATAATATGTGTGAAGGGAGGATGCAGCTGAAGGATGTCCCCAGCCTCCCCATTTGTTTAAAAACCTGAGCAGGGGCAGTGTCACTAGCCGTGCCCCTCTAAAGGAAAGCCAGTTACATGGCTGGAGAAACAGACTGGAGACCACAACAGAAACAAAAGCAGGACTACAACAGTGGAACAGATAGGAACTGTCACATAACTACTTTTCTGTGAGGTCTGTCACTCGTCCAAGGCTCAGAAGTATCTCTGTTGCACTCCCATGTGATGTATTTAACAACAGCTCGGCAGAATTGCCAAATCATATGATGAAACTACGGAAAACATGAGCTCACATCACTCCAAGCTGCAGTTCAGGCTGTTTCCCTGCTACCCTCTCCTTCTAGCATGGTTCTTTTTGAACATTTGTTTCACACTCTAAACCCCTGGGGCCTTGATATCTTGGGCAGGAACCAGTATGTTGTGCATCTATAAGACGCATGCTTTGTATTCAGAGGGTGGTGTTTCATTAGCAACGGCTTAAAAATTGATTTAAACATGTTCATTGCACACAAACACTTCTCACAAAGCCTTCTGTTCCCATTGAGGCTAAAAAATTCCATTGTATGCGTAATCTTTTATGAGTGCATTCTTTGAATACTTTATTTCTTAGAACTGTAACAGTTCTGTTTATAAAAAGGAATGATACTGATAGCAATGTTAGGAACTTTCAGAAGGGACCACTTATATCTTTAAATTTCCATATTAGTCCTTTTTCAAGAAAAATACAAAACAAACCAAAAAGCCTCAATTACATAGTTTAAATTCTTTAAGAAACAGCTTCACATGCCAGGCTAAGAGGATAGAAAAAAACAAACTTTACCCCCTTGATCAGATCTTGCAGCCCTCTGAGGTAGCTTCACGTTGGACCTTTTAATTTGGCACAGTTGTGACCTGGTTTATAACTACCAAGTCAGATACACTAGATATCATGTTGGACTGGGATATTTAAAGATGACAAGCTGAGGGGTGAGAGGCCTGAGGAAGCACAAAAGGCTGACTGCTTTTTGAGTTGCACAGGGAGTGAGGGGGGAAAAGCCAGGGATCCTCTGTATGTCCTCCAGCATCTACATCCAGAGAGATGGAGGAACCATGTGCCCACTGTCCTTTTCTTAATATCCAGACACCTCTTAACATGAGTTGCTGCTACTGGGATAACTACAGTGCAGTACATCAGGGCAGGACCTTGGAGACTATTCTGACCACTTGAGTGGTGTCCAAAAGCTCTTCCCACTGAATCCCCTCTCTTCCAGCACAGCAGCTGTAGGAGGCAAACCTAGTTGGTCTATCAGGCAAACAGTTGGTCTGATTTACAATTTCTTTTAATTTAGAAGAAGCATTCTTCTTTTTAATGAACATCCCATCTGTCAATTTAATGAAGAGCAATGTTAAATGCATATTGGTTTAGCAGTTACAGTTACTAACTAGACAATCTCAAGTAAACGTTCCCTCAGGGAATTCTTCACACTGCCACAATGCCACGTGTTGGAAACAGGGTAGTCAGCAATCCTGTGGGTGACCCATTTTAGTGGTACTGTACTCCTGGTAACAATCTTCTGCAAATCTGCTGAGAAAGGAGGACACATGGGAGCACAGGGATAATGTTCTGCTTTGCTCTTTCTGCAGAGGTAATTATCCAGTGACTGAAAAGTATCATATCCCTGGACACGTAGGCAACTAATTTCAGAATTCAGGAACTCAATAACCAGGGTGAAGAAAGAGATCTGCCTGACATTGTTCTTTACAGCAATCTCTTCA
This sequence comes from Scolopax mira, assembly GCA_004320125.1. NCBI lineage: Eukaryota > Metazoa > Chordata > Aves > Charadriiformes > Scolopacidae > Scolopax > Scolopax mira. Next base: position 20,433 of record BJBW01010370.1, on the reverse strand, counting down.
ATGCCTCAGTACAACTTGTCAGAAATAAATCCAGATTTAAGAGTTCATTTCCCACAGAGGCATTGCACTAGATTAGAAGTAAGGGCATTAAAAGTTTTCAGTGCTCAAAGCCTCGGTTCTTACAGATCAGCACTTCATGGCCATATTAAGAGATTTCTCTGCTCTACCTGAGCTTCTCCTATAGCTTTTATTTTTTAATACCTTTTTCATATTTGCTGAGACACTGTTTTGAAGGAAAGCAGCAAAATATGCTGCCACAGCAAACCCTTGGGAAGAGGGTGCTGGACAAAAGTACTCACAATGACCCTGTAGGATAACATTTGAAGAGCTTTGCTAAAGTTTCAGCATGGATAATACAGGGGTCCCTTTTCAGCTAAAAAGCAAACTCCTAATTCACAGCAAAGTGAATATACCTTTCATAACACAAAAAATAAACAAGTCCTTTTGACCACTTAGTTCCCTTGATCTTCTTCTGTTCCCTCTTTAATCCTCACTCTACTTTCTGCTTCTTTCCATATTCAGGCCAGCCAAACTAAGCTTATTGATCATAGCACAGTTAAATGGTGGTACTTTGGAGAGATTGCCTCCATTAGCCTGATCTGAATACAAGTAGTCACGATACAGTCACTCTTTAAATATAGATGGTGACTGCCTGCCTCTATAACCTCCAAGTAATCCAAGTTAGAAACACCCTGTTTGAATTAACAGTTGTATGATGCATATCGGTCTCATGTTAGAGGAAACAATTGGATTGTAGGTCTAATACCAAGGCAGCCTTTTTAATCTAAAGCTGCTTGATCTTTCTGTTGCTTTTAGCTGAGAGAATCTCACTTTTCCTTTGCTGCTCCTTCTCCTGTCATTTTCCTAGTTCTCCTCTCACATTCCTTCTGTGGAAGGAAATCACTCCTTATTCCCAGCTCCTGTTAAGCTCACTAGCAGCCTGGGTCTAGCCCATTCCCCCCCTTCACTTTGAGTCTTAGTCTGAATTTGGATTATTAAGTTTGGTTTATTTGCAAAAGCACTCACTTCTCTTTCCTCACATTAAAACTAGTGCAAACAAAAACCATACCAGAATATATAAAATACTGAGAATACATGAAGTAGCCCTTCATCCTCTAGGTGAGGTACAGGTAGTGCCTCAAGTACAGTGCATGAATGAGACATGAACTTGCTGGACTTGGTCTGGAAAACAGCAACAAGAACAAGTGGAAACCTACACAGCAAGACCAATGAGGAAAAACTGAGTAAGCTGAAATGGTTTTCTCCAGTGAAGAAAAAAATCAAAGGGAGAAGGAACAGCAATATTTCACTCTATAAAGGACTGTTGCAGGGTGGAGAAGATTCCACTGACTTTCTGTTTGTTGGAAATAGGACAGGTAGAGGGACAGGCTATTTGTTGAGGGGGAAGGTAAAGGAAATATCTGGTATAGTTGGTTTTCTGTGATTTCATGGAACTTAATTCAACTTTGGCATATTCTGTCCTTTTACACTACAGACTGTCTCTCACTAGATTCAGTTTAGGTTCTTTTATTCTGTATTAGCACTTTTTGTATTCACTATTTTGAAACATCCATGTTGCTATGCTCAGAACAGTGAGTCAGCTGACCTCATTTCACTGGGTTAACTTTGATTTTAACTGTAGTTAAACTTTTCCTTCACTTTCAGACTTCTCCACTCTCTCCTTCCTTCCCAGTACACTGGCTAGGACTACTCTTCTGCAAGTCAGAAACCCAATTAAAAGGTTCAGTGAGGGAGACTATTTCAAATCCCTTGCAATCCTCACCCAGGACCCTTTGTATTTCATGTCTAGGCTGTATATTCCAGCTGGCTGCAAGCCTGCTGTGCCAGCACTCCTGGAGAGGTAGCCAGCTTACTGTGCACCATGAGTGACTATGTTAGGACAGTGGTACATCTTGGAAAATGAGGCATATTAACTCAGACTCATCTGTATGGCAATGCAACCACCTAACTTTGAACTGGGTTCAAGAATCAGGCTCATTACTGTACTCAACATATCATGGAGAGCTTATCAGAATTTCAGTACCTTTGCTCCCATGCTTAAACCACTTCCCTGAATGATTGCCTTAAGAACTTGCAAGTTTAGCAATAAAAAGCAATGTTTAGCATTTGCAGTAGCATCACAGCTGTTACCTGATGGTTTCAACCACAAGATATGCCTTATAGCGTGTCTATGTGCGCAGAGAGAGCACGTAAGAGATTCCACTAAGGCCACATACTGATTCTTTAGTAGGTCTAGGACTAAAACATACAACTCTCACCTTCACAGAAAAGCTTTCACAAAACTGCACAAAACCTCAATTCCTTAAGATTTCTGAAGAGTCACAAAACATGTTTTGTAACTGCAGGTTTTACGGGAGAAGTTATAAGTTTACTTTTATTTAGCATCTAGTTTTTTTCCAGCTATTTGAAATGCAGGCACCTATCAGCAATTTCTGAAATGTATTTTAGAAAACAGATCAGCAAACAGCTCTTTGCCTACAGGGGGGGAAAAAACCAACAAAAAGCCATACATCTTTTTTGTCGTAAAGGCTGACCATATGGTGACAAGGGTGAACAGATCTTTCAAGAAGGTATTCTTTAACTCAGAGGTAATGAGAGACATGAAGGGTCAGTGAGCTGCCAAATACCAGCAGGTCAGGGAATACAGTAAGAAAAAATTAAAAGCTTATTTTTCACCCAAGAATTATATGGTCCAAAATAAATTCAATTTAGAAATTGAAAAGACATTGCAAGGGTAGGGGGAGTGGAATGGGAGAGACAAAGCTGTATTTTATATTCAATTTATTGAGTTCTTTGAAGAACTCAAAGCAAAATTACTGCAGTTCCCAGAGCACTGTGGAAGCTACAAATCTTTGTATAGGGGAAAAATCTAACACTAGCAGCAAACCCATTTTGTCGTCAAGAGCAGAGCTGACTAGCTACTGCATTTTTACCCTTGGAAATCTTGTGCCACCTTTGCACAAGGCTTTCCTACCCAGTGAACTTAATCAGCTGAGCTACAAACTATTCTGTTATAGCTATTTCTGTATAACTCCCTCCTGTGGACACTCTATTCTGGAACAATTAGTAGGAGTAATTATTTCAAAATGAAGTTTTATTACAGAGCGCAATGTCCACATGGGGGAGTTACACTGAAGTAAAGCTATTATGTTATAGCAATGCTGGTCAATTTCCCCATGTAAACAAGCCCTATGACTCTGATATTAAGTTACTTCAATACTGATGTCTCTTGAAATTAAAGTTCTGGAGTGCAAGAGAATCACTCTTCCAAACGTAAGTGTATGGCTTCCAAAAACTGACCCTAGAAAGACCCAGAAATACATTAATTCATTGGGTTTGCATCATAACTCAAATTCTAACTTTTATAAAAGGTAACAGAAATAACTCTGGTATTAAACAGCCATCCCCACACACATTGGAGTATCTTTGCTTTCTTACTAGAAAGCTCAGAGGAGCATCTCCATATATGTTCCTCTAGAAGATTTAATGTTACTCTCAATGGCTGACAGATGGGAAGGCCAAAAGAGTATAGATGAATGCTAGATGAAGATGTATTAAAGGTTCAATAGCTGGTATACTGTTCTATAGAAGTACAATGGCAAAAATTTAATGCCATAACATGTTGTAGTCATTCATGATTGTCATAAAATCCTAAGAACCTCAGAAGGAAGTATTAATCTCTGTTTCTATATTCCTACTTACTCTGTAGGATGAGGATGGGGAGGAAGTAAGAAGAACCATCACTCCTTGGGCTTGACCAAAGGGTAAAAAGCCTTTTTCTCTCCAAACTCAGGAAAGTACAATGGAAATTTCTTGATGAAAGCTTACCCTACTGTAAAAGGGGCAGAGAGTAAGCTCTTGGACTGTGTGCAAGTCCCATGTGCAACAATGGGGTGAAGGAGAGTTTTCTTCATGCCTTCTGAAGGCATCTTGAATCCATAAATGGAATAGCCTCTGTTTGCTAACCTGCCTCAGGTTAGTTTTGCATTATTGACAGACCTGAATCATGCCAAAGTGACAGCATTTAAGCTTATGAGAAAAATAGCCACCACCCCACCCCTGCAAAATTTAAATAATTCAGAGCTATTTTTTTCTAAGCACATTCAAATGCACAAAACCCTTTCTGTCAACTTTCCCACCAGACTTCAACATTCTACCCACACCCACCTCAGCAGTACAGCTCTTCAAAAAGACTGCAAACTTTTCCTTTAATAATGAAAAAATTATTTTATGTCATTCTCAAAAGTGATTTCGTTACTTGAGCCGAACCGTATCAAATGGATTCATAGGTAATCAGAGAAAAGGAAAAGTTTTCCTTCTCCGACTAGCTACAAACAGCAGAAGTTTGGGAAAATCTGAGGCCCTATGAGATGACACTACAGCAGAGATGCTTTAGCCAAGGTATGTACAACTGTCTGCAGTTTTCCATCTATAAAATGATGTTAAATGACAGCTGCCACAAACTCATGTATGCAGGAAAAGGGCAGTCAGTTTAAAATCATAGTAAAATATCTGATGTAGTGATAAATTATATGCAGCTTTCATTTGTACGGATCCATTTCATCAAATTCCTGCAATTTTTCTCGTTGGAAGAAAAGGTGCACCCTTATCCTTATTAACAGTGTGTTCATATAAAAGATACTTCATTTGCAGAAGCTGCAGTAGTGCTGCTGGTAAGTCTTATTGCTATTCTCCAATACTGAAGAAGTACATTACTTCTACAGACACCGAGTGAAGCTTTCGCTACAGCCAAATGGCTTTCTAGGAGATCATCATAAACAACTTGTGAAATCGAAGAGATTTAGATGAAAACATTTGAAAAGTGTTCAAAGAGTGTATATATGAAGTCAAGCCTGATTTATTCAACAAAGCTGACAAAATTATTTATGTAGTGGAAGATGCATACAAGAATATTTGCCAAGATCTTCATCCTTACATAATGCAACCGTATACACACTTAGAAACACCATACAGAACATGTCTACTGCCGTGGGCGCAGACTGAACCAATGTCATTCTGCTTGGGCTCTGGACAGAAGCCAGTCCCAGCCTGAAATCCATACACCCTTCTAAAATGGCGTTGTGTCTACCATAATTTGAGGTTTTCCCTCTCAAAAAAAACCCCCAAACCCAGAACTGTATAAAGAAAAAAATCTAAAAAAAAAAGAATATTCTTTCTCTCATAATTTCCTGCACAAGCCTATCACCTTAAACCCACATTTTTTTGTTATAATTGCATCCACAGAAATACTAAGTAAGGCAACAATTTACCTGTAATTCTTAGAAATTTTCATGACTTTTTCTGTTACTGCTGTTGGATAGACCATTTCCTACCTTGTCTCCCATATGGATAGCATAATGGCTGCAGAGCAAAATACATCAGCTGTAAGTCTCTTCTTATATGGGATCTTTGGCTTTTTTTTAAATTTGACTCTAAGTACAGAATTCTGGTTTTAGTCAGCATCATTATTTGTTTTGACATATTTAACCTGAAGAATATTGCTGGCACATTTTGGATCATACGGAGAAAGCAGATCAGACAACACATTTCTGACATTCTTTAAGCACATGCTGTCAGACTCAGTTACAAAATATGTACCTATGAAGGCTTTTCCTGACAGAGATTCTATTTAGCTTAATGTGGAGAAAGAAATTAGCACTCAGAATATAAGGAGTGACATTTTCCTGATTTGCTATCTTAATTCTAATTATAATTACAGTGAACCCTGATGCAAATCTTCTAATATCCTTCCTTTTCCCCAAAGGTGTTCATGCATTTTGGGGATCCGACTTTGAGAGATCTTAGTCCCTGTGTTCAGTACCACCTAGAGAAGGGCAGATACTAAGCCCTTTGGATTACAAGGAAGCGTAAAACAGCTTGCTTTGAGACCCAAACATAGGGATAGCCAGAACGTAAAGAATTCTGAAGTTTTGGGACTGATAAACATAAGGTGTTCATCACTGATAATACTACGTTTAACTGGAGATATTACTTTTCAGTGCTTCTGAATATCAATCTGAAGTTTGAAATTGAACAGATTGAATAGGTAGTTATACAGTTTCTTTGGTGTGGTTTTCTATACCAGTGAAATATGGGTGACAATCTTTACCTAATGAGCATCCCATCTTAAATTGGATTTAACATTTTGTGACATTCTTGAAAGATAATGCTGCCTGTAAAAATTATAGGAAATAATTTTAAATCTCCTACCCTTTATTTTGTACTGTTCGCAAGGTGGTCCATAAAATCAGTTTATGTTAATTGGCAATTAAATTTGGCCTCAGCTCCAGCAATCAAAGATCTTCAGGAACTATTATTATGTTTGCTGCTTGAATAATTCACAGATTAAATGAATATGCTTTTTCCCAAAAAAGGAAATCATACAGGCAGAGAACACCCCTGATTGCCTCCTTTTACCTTCAACTTGAGACTCAAGATGGTTCTACATGGATGTTCAGACTCTTTTAACCTCTATAATGTTGGGCTCCTGTTTAAGAATGCAAGGACGTTGAGGGTAAAGTTGTCTTCTTGCTTACTGAGGACTTTGTAATCAAACTTACTAACCTCCTCAAAGTGTTGTAAATAGGTTGAGCATGCTACAAGCAATGAATGCAATGAAAATTCAGATGACACAGAGAAAGCAGAAGGAGCAAAGTAGAAATTTCAGCCCTTAGGGATGTAACCTAAGACTGCTTAGGGGGGCAACCTAAGAAATCAAAGTGCAGCTTATGATTTTAACCACTCATTTCAGTCCAAATCCAAATAAAAATATCTCAGAATCACCCAATTCCATCATATAATAAAGCTTTGTGACCGCTACAAGAAGTCTAAGGCCAAAAGAAGTAAACTCAAAGTGCTTTCCAAGATAACAGATTTGATTTCTTTGACAAATGGTTGTGCTTTATATGTTTCCATTATGGCTTTGCATACATTTCCTTATATGGACAGATTCAAGTTCCTCCAAATTTCATTTCAATAAATACATCCTGCAAGTCAAAAGGAAGAGAAAAAAAGCCAACAGATTTTGGAATATAAGACTACTGAAGACACAAAACACTTGCTACCTTAAATGTGAAGAAACAAAGCAGAAAAGTATTCAGTGAAATTAAAAATTACTTGCACTGGCAAAGGGTCAACAGCAAAGCTAGCATATGGCACTTGTATATGATGATGAAGAAAAAATGAAGTAAAATCAAATTGCCTGAAATATCCACCAAAATATCCTCTGGACCAATCACAGTATTTTATGTATATACTGCATTTTCCATTTCCCTATGCTGTTAAAAAAGATTAACAACTTAAATTTCCTTATAGTACCATGAAGATAAAGAAACATTAGTATAGATTAGAGAGCATTTTTAAATGGCAAATCAGAGTATAAAGAACAAAAAAGAAAGGAGGCTGTCCTGATACCTCTCACAGCTAGGCAGTTTTGCCTTTACCCAAGTTCTGTGCATAAACAAAGGAGATCTGATATTTATGAGTTCAAGTTCTTCCACTTACTAGAAAATGAAGACAGTTTGCACTTCTAAAATATTTAACTGCCTAAATTTAAGTCATTTGCAATGGCTGCTACTTGTAACGTACCGAGAAATTGCAGGTTGTCACTTGTACAAATAATATTGAAAAAAAAGGTTAAGTAGAAGAGCAGCATGTCAGGTGCCCCATAATAGTGAAGGACACTTCAGCTTCCACTTGACAGCAGAAAGGCAGTGGAAGTGCCAGACTTTGGATAACATTTCTCACTTTCTTTTCCATTCTACAAAGTCCTGAGTAGAGAGGTGTTTGCAGAGGTTTGCAAACCTGTCGTCAAAGAAAACCCCATGGCCTGTGCTGGATGAAAGCTGCAGCTTTTTTCTTGAAAGCTTATTGTGCTTGTCACAGGTGAGTGGCTGTGCCTTAGACTCTCAGAGACAAGATACCCGGCTACCTTCTGCAGTGCAGAGTGGAGTAGTGATATTATGGATTTTTCATTGCATTAATAATCAGGGTTAAATTTAACAACTTTTTAACAATGGCATAAACCATGTCAAAGGCAGAGGTTTGCTTCAATAAATATTTTTTTTTTAATGTAACAAAATTCCAAGATAATTGTTTTCAGCGTCCAGAATATGAAGAAATACAAAGTACAAAGCCAAAGATAAAACTCTGCCACAGGAAAATGTCAGAACCCAATCCTTTCCGCTCAGGAAGGAGAGAGAAGAAAATTGCAGTCATCTTTATTCAGCATTTGATGCTGACTCTTACTCATTTCAGGCCCTAATACTGTATTTCCCTCTTGGTGAGTGTGCCTGGCAGTCAAACCTGGTATGGTGGCTGGTATAAGCAAGTCCTGGGATTACTTCAGAAGTTTTGGAGATAATGAGTTTCATAAAACAAGCCAGTAAATAGTAAAAACTGCTGGCATTATTGTCATTGGTGAATTTCCCTGGGAAAACAGCATGTTAGAGAATCACAGAACAACCAAAAGCAGTAATTCAAGTTGTCAGGCTTTGTTACCAGCCATCCCAAATTAGTGGGAATCATTCTGTTCCCTTCTGTCATCAAAGTAAGTAAGAGCTTCCAACACAAACTTTAATTTCTAGGAAAGATCTTTATCATAATAATTTACAAGTAGGACTTTCTATCAGAGACACCAGACATCCCTCACAAATCCTATCAGTCCTCAGCACACTGCACAAATTTACAGGTGAAGAAATAGAGGTAGAAACAGCCAGATTATCTCGCGGAAAGAAGAGACTTTAGCAAGTATTTAGAATTGATCATAAGATAAAGATCCAGTCCCAAAATTACTGAATTATGGAGCACCATAAAGGGCAAGACAAATCTGTGTGATTGTCTATGATGCCACCAGACCAAGAACTTTGTTTTTGGAGGGTGACACTAGCATTTTTTCTCCCACCAATATTGTAAGCTTAGCTACCTTAAGGTTTACCCCCTGATCCTAGGAGTGTGTTTAAAGTTTCATGGCACAAGACCTAACTTGTGATGAAATACTGGTCCATTTTGTTGATTGGTTGGTTGGTTCATAATGTTGGTTCAAGGGACAGGAAAACCACTCAATGCTCCACTTGCACTGATTTCAGTGACAAGGGCACTCAAGTAACAGGTATTCTGCATGTAAAAGTACTTCCAGCTATATGGATTTTAATTAGAAATGTATGATTTATTAGCATTTAAAGTCATTCTTCAAGAAAAAAAAAAGTTATATTCACGAGGAAAATCAAACAATGCAGAGAAGGGAGTTTCAGGAATTGAAACAGAAGCTGCATGCAAAACCAGGAAGGAAAACAGAAGCCAAATATAGAATTTTCTTCTGGGATCATGAACCCTCCTTGGAATTTGGTCCAAGAATCCATATCACCTACATGTCAGTGGGGATCTGCAGATTTGCAGGGATTTCAGTGGGAAGTTACATAAATAAAAGGATCCTCTTGCAGGAACAGGCTGGAGGCTAGAAAAGCTCCCATGATACTCATATATCTAATTAAGAACAGCAGATTGGAAGAGACTCTTGGGTCATTGAGTTCAGTCCCTTGTTTTTGCAGGCAACCATGCCATATAATCTTTTTCATATGCCTTGCAGGCTCTGCTTATGATCAATTAGAGTTTTTTGGTTCGGGGGTTGGGGTTTTTTTGGTGTTTTTTGCTCCTGGTACTCTTAGTGGAAAGTTGTCACAGATTCTCATTTCTTTTAGAATTAGAAACATTCTAAAATCCAGAGTAACTGTAGACAGTTAGATTATACCCATCTGTTTTTGTGTCAGCATTTCCCTTAGCTTAAATAGCACTTCTTTTTCTAATATATTTATAGTCCACAATCGTCTTCTCTTTTTTTTGTTTTGCCTGACCGAGCTGGCTAAGCTTTCTTAGTCTCCCTTATAGGATACTTCCAATGCCAGACAATCTGAGCACTTTTTATACACCTGTTTCTTTTTGAACTAAGCTTCTTTCAGTAACAGGTAACCTGGTTGTATCCATTATTCCTGACTAAAACCATCAGCAAAAGTATTTCCCAAAAAATGTTTTCGGAAATATCCTGACTGAAGCGGCATGATGCATTTAAGCTCATTTCTGTCAGACTCACTAAATGGAAATTTTGGAAAAAATCCCATTAACTTCAATGGGTGAGCCCTGTTTGCTTACTGTTTTCCAATATCCTGACATAATTTTCCAGTAAATTCCCAAGTATTAAAAAATTGGATAATAACAAAAGCTAGCAATATGTATTGGCAAATAATTATGAAATTAAAAGCAGTAGTCCTTGTAACTACTAGTGGTAAGATTTCCTGAGAATGCATGTTAAGTTGGCTGAATTAAAAAATAACAGTATTTTCAAATTATCTGAGGAATAAATTATTTCACCAGTTTTGATAACAATACATGTAGGAGAATTATCACAAATAAGAATAACAAAACCCAGTGTAGCTCACATGAAAGAATTCAGATTTATCTCACTGCTGGATGCTATATTTGGCATGAATTCCAAATTTGCAACAGGGTGGAGGATTTGATCAAGAGATCCAGAAAATTTTTGTGGGCAGCCAAAGCCAATCTGTTTGACAAAACATACAGATGATTCTTTCACATCACTTTGGTATTTTGGAAACCACGCAATATCAAAGGAAAAGGTTGTATTCAGTACACTGGAAACAGCAAGTCATAAAAAGGTATTTTCTGTAGGAATAAGCAAGCACAGAAGATGTAGGATTTGAGGCTGCAAAGAATCTGTTTTAGTACGTCATAGTACAAATTCTGGAATTTAAAAATTGTGCCTCCACCTGCCACACTGCCCACTCTATTAACTTCATACACCTCAAAGTGATCTGGTACCTTTCTGATTCTTCTGAAAACTATGCTCTTTGGAGTATGTCCTAAACTGAGGCATCTCAAAGCACTAATAACACCTGAAAAAGTTGGTAAGCATGCTTAATACTTTCATATAGAAGCAAATACATTCATAATTAATCAAACATAATCTCCTGGTCAAGAACATTGAAAGAATAATCCAATTACAGAATGTTGGTAACAATGAATTCTCATTTACGAGAATTTTTCTTTTTTAATGGACTTAATTGATTTGTAACATTTTTATGGCCAATTTTTGGCCAATTCATTCTTCCATTGCAATGCCACTAATCCTATTGTAAATCAGAACTGGTCCTCTATTTACTAGATATACTTGTAAAAGCTTTGAACACTTTTTAAAGACAGGTTCTTAAGCTGGAAGTCTCCCCACATTTCCTTCTTGCACAGTCACCCTATCTAATCAATAGGTGGGATTAAAAGGTTCACATTTTCTTCTAAAATCAAGCTGGTATTTGGTATTGGTGCAATTGCCAATGCTAACTAACATTTCTGTCAACTGGAAGGAATCTCTGTTTAACTGGAGTGATGCTCTCTTGATCCTGGAAAAGTGCTGAGGTAAATTAGCCGTCAAGATAAAATAGACATGCTTTCAACAAAGAGGGTTTGACAGTTTCTGATCTTACAATATACTTTCACTGCAATTATCAATATTGTAGGACATCAATTTTATATTTTGTTTTCCAACATATAAAAATGGAAGGATACGTAGACATATGACTACTGTCAAATATCAGACAATTATAAAAATAATACAAAGAAACACATTTTAATGTAATTCCTGAAGGTCGTATGAAGGTCCCAATATTACCTGCAATTAAGTTTATTCCTTCTCTAAAGACTCTCTGAAGTGTGGCTGATCTGGGACGATTTGGAACAAAGCAGCCTGCTGCCTATGCCCCGGCTGTCAGTGTGTCTCAGCACAGCTTTGATTTAAAGCCAGCCAGCTCTAACCCCAGCTTTCAGGCACTGGGCAGGGAAAGCAGAACAAACTGTTTCAGCTATGGCTTATCCAAGAACTCAAGAGAACTGAGTTATGCTCTCAGTGAAAACTGTTCGAGCCAAACAAATTTAATTTTTCATCTGTATTTGAATGCAGACATGCACAAATTTGGCACACACAAGACACAGGAAATGTTACATCATGAATTTATTGTCCGCAGTAGCAGCAAGATACCCCTAAATGTAATTTGTGGGTACACTGGATACACTCCAATGCTTCACCAGAACAGGACTGAAAGGTAGGATGATATAAAACAAGCAGTAGCAGCCTAAGCCTTCTCCTCCTTGAGGTCCTTTAAGCCAGTGCAGGGCATAGTTGAAATCTGTCCTAAGATTCAGATCTGTCTGGACTACTGCTGCATTAGTCATGGATCTCTCTGGCTCCCTTCTTTCCTACTCCTCTATGCCTAACCTATCAGAGCTTGTGTTATTCTTCCAAAGGTGCTCCTGCTTTTAAAATGTTCTTGAGGTCTGCTTGCTTTTCCACAGGCATGGTTCTTACCATAATCAAATCTTCCAAATCTAGTACAACAGAATTGAATCACTGGGAAGCCAAAGAATACTCCTGAATTTCCATGGTACCCTGAAGCAAGCACCCTAACACAGCAAAGAAACAATTCTGTTCCCAAAGTAACTGGCCAAGGAAGGGAGACCCAAGTACCACAACATGTAAAAAGAATCGAGTCTGTAGTAATTGCACGATGGAAAGGACGAGAGCAAAGGGAAGAACAAACTACTTCCTAGCATGATGGGATGATTACAGGTGTGCACTAAGGAGAAGAGAGGTCTTGATGCTCAGATAAGTCAGTAAGATCTGGTTAAAAAAACTTGGAAGTACAGTCAAATTAAGTCTCTGAATGGGTCTATCAATTTGTTTATATTCCTGTGCATTAAAGCAGCATCAGTCTAGCATAGCTATTTAGTGGAAACTATGCTGCACTGCGATAATAAACAAGCCAAGCCACATAGCTTTATAGTCACGTGGGCCAAATGTGCCAGTTCCTACTCAGAAATAAACAGGGTGATTTGACATGGGAGGTTTAATATGCAGGAATTTTGCACATTAACAGGTCATATCTCACACTTCATATGGTTCTAAAAGAATGTTATTAATTTCTTCCTTTTAGGATGCTGTGTTATTTGATTAAAGAAAAAAAAGCAGTTTCATTCTATTTATATAATTTTTCTTTGCTGGTAGTATTAAACAAAGCATGAATTATTTTCGGCCCAAAAATAATGAACGAGGGCTTCCTTTTTGATGAAAATTATCTCTTGTTGCCAAATGCTTCACATCTGAAATAATGGCTTAAATCTTGGCCATACTTACTAGATAGGTCTTTTCACATAACCTCTTCACAAAGTATTTTCAATCAATCCGTTTATCCTATTAAAACTTCACATGTAATTGTGATCCCAAATATTTGATGTTGAGTTATGGACAAACTGGACCATAATCAGAGCCACAAAATTCTGGTCTCTCTTAAAATTAATTTTGTGTGTACATTTGAATTCAGGGGTTTTGGTTGGCACCCCCTTCCTTTTTTATTTTTTTTCTGTGACCACTTGTCTTGCCTACATTTTAAAGTTAATTTGCTCCTTTTATTTTCGTAGGCACTGAGTAAAGCAAAAAAGGAAATTAAATACTGTCAGAAATAATGAAAGGTGCAATCAAACACTGTCATGTGAAAAAAATGAAGAAACTATGTTTCAATGAGGGATAGCCAAACTTTCTCTTTCCATTTATATTTAAACTGAAAATATTTGTTAGTTGGATAATTTTGTTAATGTCTGTTACCAGAAACAGTTGAGTACTGCATACGATAAAATAATTAATGTAGGGTAAAGCTGACTTCCATGCAAAACAACCAGTCATGGCATGACAATCTAAAACAGTGTATGCCTTCAGTTTTTAGCAAATTAAAAGGGATGATGTATTTTATTTTTGTTTTGGTCTAATGAAAGGGGTTATATTTAGTTGGGTTTTTTTCTGTTCAAAATGGTTTTTTTCCTAACTGTTTCATTTACAAAACTTTATAAATAAGAGGCTACCATTTTTATGTTGCTTTTTCTTAGGGATTTATTTTGACCAGAAGACTTTACCTATACTAGTGTATATCTATGAAATGTTTTCTTTTGCAGTTCTTTTGAGCCAAGTTCTAACCAAGATATTTGTCCAATTATGTTTCAGTTTCACTCAGCCCTTACTGTAGAAGCACAGTATCAAAGCGTCAACATTTAGATCTAAAAGCCATTCAAGACTGCTGAGATGAAAGGATTCCACTCTATAACTTGGCAAGTCACTTGCCTCTCCCAACTTCTATTTAATGGGGCAAATATTTACTCTTTTGCATCACTCGGGGTTTGAATAGGCACTTTGGATCTGCAGCACCAGACTGAGAAGTGGAAAGCTGTCAGAGAAGTTAGGTGCCTTTGGCAGGTTTTAAAGTCTCTGTTCCCAGAGAAAGCATGAAAGGTGGTAGCATACACTGGAGACATTTTGAAAGATGGCAAGAATTAGGTCGCTATGTGTCGTTTATGCATTTAAATAAACTACTTCAGTCATACCACACCCTGCTGCATTTCTAATACTGGGATTAAACAGTTAGTAGCACAGGATTTTGTCACTGTAACCATCTCACAGCCAAAATGAAATGTAGTTATACTCATTGTTACCACATGCCTTTTACTTTCTTGGACAAAATTGTTTTGTCTAACAAAAAAGACCCATGTGTATTACTTTTTTTCTGCTTAAATTAGCTGCTGCTTCTCTCCATGACTACTAGCATTTAGCTTGAATACACACCACTGCTTTATCTTCAGCTTCATTCATTCAATAGACACTGAAGTGAAAAATACTAATTATTTTTGCTGTAACTGACATGAGCCCTGCTTCCAGCTAGATCTCTAAAAACATTTTGTCCTCCCCCTGCACTGAAGAGACAATTTATGTGCAGGCTCTGTAAATGTTGCCCAGTAAAATCAAGGTGGTTACTTGTTTTCACTAGGTAGGATTTTTAAAAGAAAGTAACTGGTTTTCGAGTACAAACCCTATTGATTTTCACTGGGATTTAGACGAAAAGGCATTTCAGGAGAATTCCACCTAGAATGACTTTTCTGCTATGCTATAGAATAATTATGAATCCTTGGGTATAGAGGGTGCAGAATGTGGGTATAGAGGGGGCAGAAGGGTCCCTGGAGATTTTTTAAGAGAGCAATACCTTTGGAATAGGTATGCTGAACAAATAGTTTCATATTTGAAAGTTTTTGAATAACATGTTCAAAAGATACCATTTAAATGTTTCTCCTTCCAGTTCAAAGAGAACAAACGCCTGCATCAGAACACCCACCAACATTAACCCACCAGAAATGGTAGGGATTGCATGAGGTACACACATTTTCCCTTCCTGGAGATGCTGCTGCACAACTGGGGGAATGTGTATGGACAGCATTTCTTCCAGTGCCTGCCTCTTTGGTGTCAGAAAAAACCCAGTGCCCTACTGCTGCTTTCAGCTGAGGCTGGTTCTCCTGGAACATAATGCCATACTGACGTCTTACAATTGCTGAAAACTTCCCAGGGAAGATACTCAGATCTGTGAAATGTGTAATCATGCCTGCTTCAGTTTGTAATCAGAGTTGAGGTAAGTGACAGGCCCTGATCCACTTCATTACCTCTTAAAAAAAACAAACCAAAACCAAAACCAAAACCAAACAAACAAACCAACAAGAAACTTAGAAATCAATCCCACTAGCATTACTTGCCATCCATGTTTTATGAGGTTTTGATGAATCTTTCAGGTTACCAACATCACATGACAGCCCTAGGCAGAGAGGCAGAGCGAAAACTTCTCCATGTCTAACTTGTTTAACAAAAGGGCAAAGATATTTATGCCCAAATTAGGGCATTGCTGAATCTGAAGATAATCTCTGTGGGAAATTTAAGTGGAAAGTAACAAGTGTCTATCAGAAAATGAGTGATTTGTAATAATTTTTGTTGGCAGGAGCTCAGAAAGACACACACGTGTTATACATTTTAATAGGACACTTATTTAAACATGGAATGAATTACTCTAAGCCACAACATATGGACGCCCCTTCTTAGATAATGCAATCTCCTTTGTAATCAGCAGGTTTAAGTCCTCTCTACCACATTTGCACTATCATTTTCATTGATCAAGTCTACTGATTGCTTACATATGTGGGCAAACTATCATAAGTACAAGTGCCATATGACTCATTTCCATGTTTTACACTTTACAAATGCAACAGTCTGACACTGTAATGTTGCTGCTGAATATTTACTTGTGCAGTTTCTCAAAACAGTACACTCCGACAGACAGCAGGGCTTGTCTGTCTTTCCCTCCATGAGTGGGAAATATAGATGCCATTCCTGCAAAGCTAGAGGTCATAGGAAATCTAACCCTAAAAGGCAAAGAGAATCCAAGCGAAGAAACTTTGCATTCACTGCTCACCCCTAGGATCTTTCAAAAACAAAGCTTCCGTGTGAGATTCCGCAACTGACCCAAATGACAGTTTTGTTCCTATTTTTAAGGCTAACATGGCTGATATGCAGGGACTGTGCAGAGTCCAGTGACATTCAACTTCATCACCAGCCAGTATTTTGTTACAAGAAATCTCTAAATGCTCCCTCTCTTCTTATTTCAATCCATAGCTAGCAACAAATTCCTTTTTCTAACACGAGCTTTCCCCTCACTCTTCCCTAACTGCTAGAAAATAGTGACTGGGAGGTGGGTGTTTTATTTCATTCTGTATGAAATCTCTAAAGGACAAGAGTGCAATTGCTGTGCTCTTAGATATTTAGATTACTAAATCTGTCAAGATTTTAAACTTCCCAGGTGACAGCCTATACAAGGCAAAGAATGAAGAGGACTTGATCTAGCTTAAGAACTCTAGGCATTATTGTAACACAAAAAGACAAAGCATAAATCTCATCCATGCCACTGGCACATATCCATTCTGAGAATGCAGCTATTGTGGAATCTTATGGAATAAGCAACTGCTGCAACCTATGGCCAATAAGGGTGCTGAATTTGATGTTTTTGACACATAGCCAAAGTAGTGATCAAAACACTGGAATGAAAGGGTTATGCTGTTTAGTGGACTAGTTGCTGTTCCCATGTGAGTAACACCAATGAGGCCTGCAAGCCTTGAACAGTGCCACTTCCTTCCACCAGAGATCTTGGGAAGGAGTTCTGCGAATGTTGAGGGGACAGAGCACTGCCAGAATTTGGGTGGGAAGAAGTCTGACATATCACCGTCTTATGTTCTTGATATACTGTATGTATATGGACAACTAGAGAGAAGAAAATCTACAGCAGCCATACAAAAATCAGCATTTGGTTTTAACACATAATTATTAGCCCTATGTGCTAAATAAACATACATCATACCATTTTCATCACGGCAAGCCCAAAAATCTTTTCCTTCTCTCAACAGATACCCTTTCAGACTTTTTTAAAGAAACATTTTTTGCCTGAAGTTCTTGTGTTTGGTCTATAGCCAGAAGAAATTATTTTGGGAAAGTGTGAGGCCACTTGGACAAGACATCCCTGGGAAACTGGATTGAAAAAAAAGAGGTGTTGTCACTTGTCACTTAAGAAAAAAAGATTACTTTCCCTACCCCTTTTCTTGCACACAGGCATATCTTCAAAATATGGGCTGGAAGACAAACTCTAATAGTTAATTTTTTTATTATATAAGAATGCATGGGATTTTCTCTTATATAAGATGAAGCATAACTTTTGCAAATAATCACCAAACGATCCAAATTACAACTCACCCATCACAGACAGTTTAGCACCTAGCATGTCACTCCTATATATATATAATTTTATATTAACATCACAGATGTTTTCACTCTCAGAGAGTTAATATGCATGGGAAAAGCCTGCATTAATATCCAGCTATCAAGATAACAGAAACTGCCCAGAGAAAGACCACTTCCATACCCATCACTATATTGTAATTCTACCACACAACAGAAAGAAGTTCCACAATCTGTCCAACCCATTTAAAAAAAAGAAAAAAAGGCACAAGAGGAATCACATGTCCCTGAAAAGTATTTGCAATTCCCCAGACTAAACACACAGACCTTATATCACATCTTTGCCCCTAGCACATGTAGCATAGAGTTTCAGCTATGGTCACATACAGTGCAATTCAAATTTACCTTGACTGTGCAAGGTATCAGCTTTCAAGAACCATCTAGAGACTTAAGTGCCACTCAATCCTCTCCAGGGTTTTATAAACACAGCCTGGAAGATCTTCATTTGTAGGCTATTTTAGACCAATAAGGGAACAACGTGAAGAATATTTACATTTCTTTCCTAAAAGACACAGAGTGGCTAGTAAGTCTTTCTGCAAGACCACCTTCTCTTGGTAGCACCTCTGGCATTCAGACACAAAAGACACTTCATCTTTTCCCTGTGGCCATTTATGGCAATTTGTTGTACTTGGGCTAGGAAATTGCAGCTCAGCATATATGAGAGAATCAGGCTTTCAGAGATTTAAATAGAAAGGAAAAACATGTCCAACCCTATCATCTGTGACATGAAAGGGATTTACAGTGCAGGCAAGGAAAGCTGAATGTAGAAGACAGACACAGGCATACGAGCATCTTGCTCTCTCCACCCTTTTTTCCTACAGATGGCAAATGGATAAAATATGCACATACCAAATATATAAAACAAAGTCCATTTCCAAGTTCCCCAAGGTGGTTCCCTAGTTACAGGCCTACATCCTCCCATAGTGAAGGGGCTCACAGGTGCCAAACTGAATGAGCCAATAGAGCTGGGAAACAAGCAAGGAAAGGCTGCCTTGTTATCCCCAGCCCCCCAGCAACTGGGACACGTGGTTCTGTCCAGAGCAAGACCCAGTGAGAAGCCAGGGGACACTCAGAGAAGTATAAAGCACTGTTTATTTTGCAACTGTGCCACAATATTACATCATCCATCTTACTAAAAATATTGTTTTGTCCCTAAATATCATCTCCTTACTTGCTCAATTTTCGGACTCAAAGTGAACATCCCTATCTAGGTGTAACTGCACTAAAGCTGTGTTAGCAGCTCTGGAAATGCCCCAAATGGAGAGAAGCCTTAAAAATTTTCTCTCTCATAAATACTCATTTGTTTAACTCTATTTTCAGTGACATTTTCATTACTATAATGATTCCATAAACACATTTTTAAGATTCTTACCAGAGCTCTTCTTACATAAAGTGCTTTCATGTGCGTATTTTTGTGTGTGTTTGGTTTTATAATAAACTGCCAGAAATGACTGTCCTGCACAGAGCTTTTTTTCCTGTACAAGCCTGTTTCAGTAACACACAAAATTATCCGGGTGAATTGACTCAGTGCTTGTTTTGTCAGCTAGTATCCTAACAATCAGACCTCTATACATCACTGAGTACAAACATAACCTTAAGGTTGAAGTCAGATTATATGGCACAGGCCATTTCACAAGCCTGCAATAATGGATGCAATCATGCACCCTGCACTTTGGTTCACAGACCAGGATATTTCACCCTAACAGCAGTGGCTATTGGATAAGGCCCACAGATTTTATCTAGAGGCCCATCAGATTATCTAGAAAAAAAGATAGCCAAAAGAGGGTATAGTAGTGGTCCATATAATCATGACTTACATGAAAATTATGAGACAATTGTTCATTGTCTCTTCTACACAAGAATTACAGGGCACAGTTCTTCAAATTCCTGGGGTGGCTCTGACAGCAATCAGGAAAAGATTTAACTTTGGGAAAACAAAATCTGCTTCAGAAATACATGTATGATGTGCTAGAAGCTCTCTGGAGAGAAATGAAGTTCTCCAGAGTTGTAACAGTTCTGCCAGTTCTAACAGTAGAAATATTTCCTACAGCTTACAGGGGAATAAGCAATAGGTAGTGTTACAGAGCTAGAAGTGCAAACAGAACTTGACTTTCTTGAAAGAGTTTAAAACTCAGGTAGGAAGACTGTACAGAACAGAAAAATTTATGAGAAAGTTATGAGAGCAAGCTACAGGAAGATAGACATATTGCAATAGCCCTGTTCAGGATCAGTTAAAAATAAGAATGTCAATAAACCATCTTATTGTCTAATTTACGTCTTAAAAATATTTGGACAAAAATAGTCAGATTCTGATGAGCAAGCACTAACTCCACAAAAAAAAGCCAGCAATTCCCCTAATCCCAGATGTTCTGCTCATTGACAGACTGAGCAGGTAGTCAGTAGGGTATCTGGGAGGTCTCACCAGTGATTATAACCCCCTGGTACACCTAAGCATCTACAAGCACATCTGTCCCACATCTCCATGGTGCTTTTGAAAGAGATTTTTTTTCCACCCTATTGCCATGGTTTCAGCTGAAATCACTGCAACCGGACTGACAGACGGCCCTTCCCCCCCCCAAACGAGAGGAGAGGAAGAGATAAGGAGATACAGAAGTTTAGAATGAACTAATTTACTTTAATGAAGAATTAATATTAAAATACAAGAGAAGAAAATAATGAAATGGATACAATATATACAAAAC
>BJBW01010369.1:0-16279 GCA_004320125.1 Scolopax mira | reverse complement strand
GGAACAATTAACCCTTTCCCCACCAGACCCAGCACATAGTGTCAGAAACTATATGGAAAAACCTCTGCAAAGCCCTATTTAAATTAAAGTGCACACATATTTCTTTCATGCAAAGAAGAAATAATATTTAGTACTCGGCACCACATGTTGTTTTTATTTATTTGGTGGGCTCAGGCTGTATATGGGCACTATATTAACTAATAGTTGGGGAGAGAAATATTAAGGCAGAATTAACAACTTTCCCAGGTTATGAACAATATCTAAACCAGAGCTGCCTGGTATTTGGCAGTCAATTTTTTCTAAGAATAAGTCAATTGTACCCAGAGAGCAAGCAAGAGGCATGGCAGCAGTTCCTTAGGCTGACTCTATTTTCAACTTTCTACAGTAGAAACCTATCTTGTTAAGTACCTCAGCTGTGAAAAAGAAGGATTTAAATGAAATATACTCAAATCCTTGGGCTTAGTCCTACAAGGAAACCTCTGAGCATGAGTAAATCTTATTGAAGTAAGCACGTATGTTGAGTCCTTTATAGAACCTGCTTTCACACGCTCAGTTGTGGACAGTCACATGGAAGAGGCTGCCACATACCCTGACTAGTCCCCCTCTGCGGGTACAAGCATTCAAGTCTACAACGTCTGGGAGGTGTTGTCATGTCACCTAAACCAGAAATATGCCAGTTTCGTGTAGCCAAAAAAAGGTAGAAATTCATGTTTTAACCTTCACATGAACTTTGTCACAGTGAAGGAAAAAAAACTTACAACTATGAAGAGCCCTAGTCAAGCTCATCACAAAAGAATCACTCTGCTGAAACTGTTTACCATTGTCTTTTCCTTGAAAGAAAAATTACATTCTGTTGAAGGCTACTCCTTCTGTCACCTGAGTGAGAGATATGAAGTACATGCTTATTTACAAGGTATTAAAAGCTGTGTACTGTTATCACAAAAAAAATGTGTCTATATATTTTCTATGTACTTAATTGGTTAAATATTGTTCTCCATTGACATCTGTTGAAATGGAAACAAAGCAGGTCGATTAAATATGTAGCTATTCACAAATTACCAGAGATGTACAAATGTGTTCACCTGTTAATATGGATTTTATTATTTGAGCTATGAAAACAAGACACACTAGAGAGACAAAGCATTACATCTTTTTAATAAAAAAAATAAAAATAATCAGAGTAATCATCTGGTTGGAAGATTTATTCTTTTCTAATTAGATGTCATTTTATAAGTTCTCTTGGGTTTATAGAACTAATTTCTTAAATGCTAGTGAACTGAAAACAAGACTATGCTGCAGGACTTGTTTCAAGTACAGTGTTAGAAAAATTATTTAATTTTTTAGCACATAATATATATCAAAGACTTATGTACAAGATTAGAGAAAAAGTTATTTATAATTGGTGTTTTGATGTAATCAAATACTGAAGGTTTCTTTCTAATTTAGGTCTATATTTTGAATTGTAAAAAGTATTTGCAGTACTCCTTGGGACAGAGTCAAAGGAACACAGTCAAAGGACAGTGAAAGGTTTTTCTCATTAAAATGAGGACAGCCTCTGGGTGAAAACCATTCAGCAGAATTTAACAGCCAGGAAAAAGCTGCTATGAAGCAGCTTTACACTACTTAGTGCAAGAGACAGTTTATTTTCAAGATTGGTGTAGAGGAATTAGGCACAAACTACCATTTTACTTAACAATGACTCACCTTGCCTCGGGGTGACTTGCAGTCTAGGAAGACAATATATGCTGTATGCTGTCTTTGGGATGCTAAGGCAGAACTCATCAGGCATAAACCTGAAAGCAGAGAATATGAACCAGCATCTGCCTCTTCCCTGCTCCATTTGAGCTGCCTTTCATTTGCTCTTTGAGCTGAAGTCATATCCTACACCCCCTCTGTGACAGTCATTCTCTGTGAGACACAGCACAGGTCAGGGCGCTCTTTTGGTTCTTGCTCTTTCCATCCACTTCACCAGGAAGGAGGTATCATCTACACAGTGAAGAGCGTCAGAGCAATTAATTTATTTTTCCATGCAAAATCTTTAGTTATCTACATTGTCATGGGTTAATTAAGGTCACAGGGTAACAAGATGTGAACATTACATAGACTGTTGTGCAGAAAGAAAGATGGGAGGCTAAGGCTCAGTCCTTAATCGGGTAAATGCAGCTGGAGAGAAAAGCAAGGAACCCCTTTTATGGGTAGCAATTACACAAAGTCAGGCAAAGGTAGGGTGATGAACTCTCACTTGTCCTAAGCACGTTTGTAAGTCGAGCTGTGTATGTCTCATAACCACAGAAGAGTGTCAGATGAACATTGTTAAAAGCTTCATTATTATGCAGTGAGATGCACAGCACAGTTTTCTGATGATTCAGTTTATGAAGAGGTTGTGTGATCTCTTCCTCTCCTGATAACAGCTCTTGGCTTTTCACTTTTAGTGTCAGCCTTAAAATAGAAGTATCTGTCCATTTTCACAGCGACAAAACCTTCAGAAACATCCTTGATTCATCAGAAGTAATCCAAATGCTATTTTCCCTCTCCACCAGCAATATAAACAAACAATTTTTGTCTCTGTCACATCTCTTCTGTGTTCATCTTTTTGATAATGGCATTAGACTCAATAACAAAGTCAAATGTAATGTAAACACGCAGTAAAGGCTTCTTTGAAATTTGGTTAGTGCAATGGATTGATTGACCAGGATTTTGAACCATATTTGAACTGTTTTAACCATATCTAGATTTTGAAGCAGCCAGAATTAATTTGCTGGACCCAAGGTAGAAGTGACAAAATTTTTTGTTATCTTATCCTGATGTAATGTGGCAGTGAAGAGCACTGTCATGAGTCACCATGCATGCATCATTTCCAGTGTCAAGCATTGCAGCAAAAGGTTCAGGCACTGCTTTCTTTCAGTAACAAGCTTGCTTCAAGTCCACATCATTATGCTTTACCAGGACCCACCAAATTATTGGCAAACAAACTGCCCAGTGAATTTAGCCCTGTTTTCTGGCCTGCTTCCTACAAAGACACTTACTATTCAAATATATTTGCTATTTGTCACAACCAGCCTGGCAAAAGGCAATCTTACAGCTCCCAGGCAACTCAGTTGGCTTCAGCTGATCAGGAGACCGTGTCATCTCCGCTGACCCTTCCCCAAGCTAGTAATTGGCAAGTATCAACAGCTGCTCCACACTAACAAGAACAAGAGCACATCCAAGATTGACACTTCTGTGTAAAGTTAGAACATGTGGAATACTTCTTTTCACTGTGGAAATGAATCACTGCTTATTACAGTTTGTAATAGCAGGCTATCACTATTATTTTTAGTTTGTAAGAGGTGTTTTGAGCATACAAAGGAAGCCAGGTCCTTGGAGGCTTTCATCTCAGCAAAACAACTTCCTCCTCCTTATAAGCACAGAAATATATCTATTTTCTCTACATGCCATCTGTAAACAGGGGATGCAATTTGTTAAGGGCCCCTCCTGAGGTATGACACAGCACATACACACCTGTAGCAGGTAAAATTACTTCAATCCTTAAGAGTACTGGGGTAGCTCCAAAGGCCACTTAACTTACTAATAGATTTCTGTTCTTACCCAGTTTGGATAAGGTTCAGCAAGAGAAGGGACAGAGATTTGAGTGTGTTTTTTTTAACGTGTTCGACATTCTGTCTTTGCATGCAGAGAAAAGCAAGCTGTTGAGTCTCAGATCACCTATGCACTAGTAAAGATAGATTTTGCCTTGAGAGTGCTGGAACTGCACTTTCTAAACACTAATGGAGTTTTCTGTCTCTTCAATGAAATTCAAGCTTGGGGTCGTGGGCCTCTATGTTCACATTTAATTGTAATTATCCAAATATTCCTCTCTAAAGCATTAAGACCTTCCATATGTTAAGCTCACATAAAGCAATCAAGGCACAAACAGGTTGAAAGCTAAAGGCGAGATAAAAATATTGTTGTTATTGTTTAGTATTATGGTTCTGATAGTGGTCATTTTATTGTCTGATTCACTAAGTAGCCTTGCAATGGAACTAAAACTCCTAAAAAGATACTTGGGAATATATGCATGTTAAAAATAAAAGCTTTTATTCATTTGATGAGGAAGAAGATTTGTTCTGCAGAAGCAGAGAGATGATAAAATTGTCAAAATTTATGACTTCTACTATTTTTTTTGCCTCCTATAACAAAGGCTCTTCACCCTCAAAAATATGTTTTAGGGCTGTAACAGTAAAAGGACTGATTCGTGCACCACCACAGGAAAGCAAGTTAATTTGTCACATAACTGGGACATGGCATATCTGAAAGTAACTCAGTATCGCACGCAAAATTCAGGATTTATGGTAAAAAAGCATAAATAATAATACCAAGAGAGGAAGAATTTTTACATACAGCAGTGATTTTTGCATATGGCAGCATTTCTTGACACATCTATTAATAACAGGATGAGAAAGAAGGGAATAATATTTACCTTTAGTCTAATTTGTCTTAGTGTAGGGCAAGCTATCAAAGAACAACATGTCTTCAAGTTGCTGACAGGGAATTTTGCATTTCCAGGTAGCTGGAGCTGAGCAAGAGGCTGAGCTATAGCTGCCTTTAAATATCTCCAGGCTCAGGGCAATTGCACCAACTGTGGCTCTGCCCCTAGGTAACTTCCATGTCTTATATTTGAGCCCTAAACTGCAATACAACTCTTTCTCCTCCCAGAAAATCCTTAAAATCAGAGTGAAAACACCACTGGGCAAGTTTGTCTCTTTGTAACTCACAGTGTTTCTACATCTAGCTGACTAAAAGCCACGTTTCTTCAGAGTGCCAAAGTAATCATCACAGACTGCTATTTGACACTTACAAATTGGAGTCAATATGTGGATTTCAGGGGTTGTTTCCCGTATAATACAACAAGAAGTTGAGACACCCTGGAGCTGCAATGGTGTGAAGCTGTAACATAGTGGGACAGAAGGATTGGGATCTCCCTACTTCAAATAGTAACATTTTAAAAGCAACACATACAGCACACTCTTGAGAGGTGCTCTTTTATATAATGCAAATACATGAAGTTGATGACATTCCCTCATTGTGCTCTTCCATGGCGTCTGCTGACCTAATCATTTGGCAGTAGCTTATATTATTTAGGTTCTCTGCATCCTCAGTTGAGCTCAGATCCCTGTGCTCAGTATCTAGTAAAGACCTTGTCTGTCCAGTACACCCAACGCCATAAAACTGCACCATCCAGTTAGATGTAAGGTCATCACTGTCATAACAGCGTTGTCAGACCAAAAGGTCTGTATGAAAGAACTACAAACTTTTTTATCAGTGTAGAATTGAAGTTATTTCAGACTGTTCAGTTGAGGGTTCATATACATTTTTTCTTTTGACGTTATATGGCATGAAATGGAAGAGATGTCTGTATGGTTATTGCCACCTTACGATAACAATAATAACCCAAACCCTTGGATAATATCACAGCCAAATAAATTAAGACTAACTATGTATACTTGCTCCTGTTTGAAATTTTTTTGACACTCTATTCAAGAGTTCTCACAGAAGATCATCTTTCATAGAATCATAGAATGGTTTGGGTTGGAAGCAACCTTTAAAGATCATCTAATCCGCCTCCCCAACTAGATCAGGTTGCTCAGAGCCCCATGCAACCTGTCCTTAATGATTTCAAGTTTGGGGCACCTACTACCTCTTTGGGCAAGAGAACAAAGCAAAAGAACATCAAGGAAGGCACAGTTGTAGAAATGGCTTTCCAAGCTGTGTGACTGTGCCAGTATTGCATTCAGCACTTGGAATCCTAGAGTCATTTCCTAGGTGATTTTGGTCAAAGGTAGCTTTGCGAAGGTCTCCTGCAGAACTTTTCACTGAGTAGCTGTGGAAGGCATGGGTCTGGAATAAAGAATAAAAATTATACCAATGTCCAAATTTTTCCCATATCCCTAGCCCATTCAACTGCACTTAAAAGACATATGACACCATCCAGAGAAATAAAAGATTTCAGATACTTTTGTTGTGAAAAGATACTTTTTTCTACTGTTCATCTTTTATGGCACGGTACCAAATGCTGGACCTATGTTAGGCAAGACATTAATCAAGTATATTAACATAGGACAGCAAATGTCAGGAGCAAGTTCCACAGTTTCAAAGCCAGGTAGGTAAGCTAAAAATCTTAGGGTACGTTACTGGCCATCAAAGCCAATAGAAGGTTCCTCTTTTTTTTTTTTTTTTAATTCATTGTTTACTCTTTATAGTCAAGTAGAATCCTCATTAATATAATTATTTACAATTTATTATCAGAAATGAAATGATTAATTGGTATAGGTATTTAATGTTTGCTCTGACACTAAGGGTCCAACTCTGCTCTCAGACTCATTGCAAACATCCCAAAGATTTTGGTAGGATTCTATTGATTTTATATTCTAGTCAATGATAACAGTCATTAGCTTGCAGTCTAAAATATTTGTCTAAAATATTTATATTTTTTCTTTTATTTCTGATGATTCTCAGGCCATTTTGTGCAACTTTCTTAGTTAAGCTTATTGAAAACGGGCTCACTCTGAATTTAAATAACAAATCATGTTTCCGGACTTTTTTCCTGTATTAATTACTTCTTTTCAGATCATTCATGTGAGCAATCCTAGTAAAACAAATTAATCCCCTCATTCCCATTGGAGTCAATGCATTTGCCTCCATTCTGACTTTAGATTCTTTGCATTCTTTGGTCTGCGAAACAGGGTTTGAGTTTTACTATCCATCAGTATAAAGAAACACCTCCTACACACCCTGCTGTGCATAAAGGCAAGAGGGGCTATTCATGTAAAGTTAGCAAAACTTAACCTCTAAGCCTTACGATAGAGTTCTCTTTATCTAATTTTTCTTTGTATTTGTTCCACATTGCCTTTTTTCTCTGGACAAAAAAAATCTTTCTCAGATTACTTGCCCGAGGAAGAAGCATTTTCCCAAGGCTATTCATCCAAAATTTAAAGCTGAGTGATAACTGTGAGTTAGACAGCTTAATGGACCAAGCTCTGGCCTTTCACCTCTGACAGTGGTAAAAATGTAAGGCTTTTGTTTATTCATATTATAGGTACAGGGGTGGCAGTTGTGAACAATCGTCCATAAAACTAATTTCCTAATGACTTAAAGAGGTGACTTAGAAAGTCTGATGCAAGGCTTCTGTTAGTGTGTATGGTGTATACAAGCACGAGTAAGAAATGTATTCTTCATTTTGGCACATCATTCAGAATTTCCAGAGTTATACCAGCTATATCAGCTATGATATATTTATGTCAAATATGAGGGTACTATATATGCATGCTATAATGATTTTTTGACTAATTAATATAAAAATAAAGTAGTAGATTGTACTGTAGCAGGGTAAAAAAAAGAAGTTGTATCCCAAATTTAAAGAAATTGCAATATCCTTAAAGAGTAATCTTAATTCAGTGCTGACGGGTTTGTCAGAGAGAATTATAGTTAGTGAATGTCTTAAAGCGCTAAAAAAGATTGAACATTAATTATATTTATAATGCAGTTTTTCTTTGCATATGAGATGCCATGACCACACAAGCTCTCAATAGTTCAGTAGCACTAATGCATGCACAAAGCCTCTCTCCACACATCTGCTGCAATCCCTCCTCCATTTTGTGTCCCCTCATTGTAACTATATCCTTTCTGACAGTTAACAAGGGACTTACCTTGATCCACACCAGCAAGATCATACTCTCTGGTGCCACCAACTTAACTCCCATATTCCATTAATAGGAAAGATTTCATTAACGTTCAGGAATGGTTTGAGAATTAATTGTGTTTTGAATCCGTCTAATACTGAACAGCGTTCTTGAGTTTATCTGTCAAATTAATCCTCTGAGTGCACTTAAGTGAAACAATAATCTTGGGAAATAGCCAGGAAATTGAACCTAATCTCAAATTTCAATTGCTTGTATCAATGTCGTTATTAGCTTCTGGTGTAAGACTTAAAAATAATGCAATTAAATTTCTTCAGGAAAAGATACTGTATATTCAAAGATACAGATATTATTCAAATTCTTGCTTATGTAGAGTGTGTGTGTCTGTATGTACAAACTAGAAAACCAAGGCAAACATTTCAAAGGTACAGAAGAGAGTGTGAAGAAAAGCAGTGTATTTATTGTCACAATTATACATATTAAAATCAAATAATATTTATTACAGACTGAGACATTGCAAGGACAATGGACTCACCATTGTTGCTGAACACTTAATTTTCTATAAACCTTCCTGTGGTGTTGGGGGACTGCTGGGCAAGGTGATAAAGATTAAATGTCTATCTATTGTTTTGAACTGACAAAAGTAAATTTGTTTCCAGGGGACAATCATTATTAAGTCTTTCAATCTCTTCAAATCTTTTAATCTTTTCAAAGGATCTATGCAAATTCACTTTACACATTGCTCACAAAGTGTAATCTCAAAAAGTAATTCATCAATGTGAAGGAAGGAAGCTTAAATTGTGACCTCAGATTTATTTCAACTCAGACATTGACATCATCTTTGCCCTGTAAACTCACCAAGCGCCTTCCCCCTTTCCACAACATAAGATCATAAAACAAGACATCAGACTGGAACTAACTCAGGTTCAGATCTCTGTAGAGACTATAGAATTGTCTCTACTGTCAGAGATATCTCATTTTACTACCTATGACAAAATGTGCACGCAAACTTAAGGAGAAAAATATAATCAAGACCAATGTCCATTCCAGCACTTCGGTTAAGTAGTAGCAGATACCACATGCACACAAAAACTTTTCCCTTTTAGGTATTTTCTGTTTACTTCAGTTGTTGATGCAAGTGGAGACTCAGTGGTAACATAGAGCATAACCATATTTTATTGACCAAATACAGTAGCTTTTTAATGGGTAGAAACAGTCATGGGCCAATTCATCTTTTCCCACTGAGGGAAATGGAAGCAGGGTCAGGCTTTTCTCTGAGGTCATTAGCATTACTAGGAAAATTAGTAGTATTTCCTAAAAAGTGACTTAGCAGATCGTATCCTCAGAGGTTTCCCACCACTCCTTCGCTAAGACACCACCAGCGGTGCTGTGTCCAGGAACTTTCCTGCTCTGCTGGAGAATGCTATTATGCTGTTATTTAAGAATAATCTTGTTAAATAGCTTGAATACAGTGTTGGATCTGAATTTTAAGGATGAGGGGGTGATACTTTTAAGAATACTGTGTGGCACTAGTTCATGCCCAGCTGGACATCATATTGGCCATTTAGAGTTTCCTCAAAGAGAAGTGTTGGGGAGATACTGGAGAGTGCTCCCATAGGGCTGCACAACCCGCCTGATTTTATTTTTACTTGCCAATACCTTCCGTTCACTACTGGGATTGATAAAATCCTACAGAAATAGAGGACCACTGTTCCTGCAGCAAAAGTGGCAATGGATAGCAGGTCTGCAAGTAATGGACCCATCACAGGGCTCATATCATCCCCCTGGACAGTTTCATAGTAGAGACATCTGTGAGAGCAATCTGTCTGCTTGACAAATTGCTTTTCAAAAGGGCATGGAGAGGCTAAATCTGGTTCTATTGACCTCATTGAGGTCAATTCACATGTTCAATCAATGCAGCAGAGAGCTTGGGATATGTTATGCCTGGTCTGCATTCACACATCTGAGTTTTCTTCTGCCAGAACTCTGTAGAGCTCACTCATGGGTCTTGCCAGCAGAAAATGCAGTTACAAATCTATGACAACAACATGCTTAACTCCACTTTGGACTAAGCTATGGGTTTACTCTAATATTTACTATCTTCAGAGTCTGACCTCTTTGCTGTATTTCCGTATTTGAACTCTGGTGAACAACATACCTTTACTGAATACTCATCTGGCAAACATGTGGAGTGATGATTGTAGAACAATCCTGCTCAGTCACCCTTATTAGTTTTCTTCTTAATCTCTTGTTTCTTTTTACTTTTATTTTTAATTTTTTTTTAATTTTATTTTTTTGGGGGCGTGGTGGGTGTGGTGTGTGTTTGGTTGTTAGTTTAGTTGTTTTTTTCCTGCAAGTTTGACGTTTTTAACTTTTCCGATGAGCATTTAATCTCTGGTTCCTTTAACTTCTGCATGAAATGACCTTTTCTTTCTCTGTTGGAGGGTGGGTAGGAGGGAGAAAATGGGTTAACTTCACTTTAGGATGAGCACGGAGCTGATATAACTTTGAAATAAGTGCCAGGAAGATGGCAACACAATCAATTCTGTGATGTCCAAGGAACTTCTATAGGGAAAACTCAAATATACTCATTTTTCATTTCTTCAGTCAAAAAGAACAAGGTCAATTTAAGGCCTGGTGGGGTTTCATTTGGCCTTTTTGGGGGTTTTATAACTCCAGCTTGTTTGTTCAACCCATATGGTTTTGCCAAAAAGAATTTGCTTGTGTTTACCAGGAACAAACAGTCAGTGGAGCAAGCATTCATTGTGATAAGTAGTGTTTGGCATGAAGGGACAAATCAGAGGAGCATAGCCACTATAAAAGCTGTTCTTTTGCTCAAAGTGAATGTTAATGACACTTGTTCAGTGATAAACTAATTCAAAACACTATGTTACTGGATTCAAGAAATATGCTTTTGTTGCTGTTGAGTCAGAAGCTGGCAGAAGGCAATACTGACATAAATATTTTCTTAAATTTTTTTTTGTTTTTTTTTTCTATGCATATTCTATGACCCTGATAGAGGTCACTAGAGAGTATCCTATGTTGGTTTTTATTTATTTATTTATTTGAAAATAGAGCTATGCTCTTGGTATAGTCTACTAAGTTTTTTTCTCATCATTTAAACCCAACCCACTAAAAAGCCATAAGCAATTCTTCCCATCCTCAGTGATGTGTTTACATACCCGAGTCTAATAGTTTAGCCTGTCAGGCCAATAATCCATGTTTTACAAGTTTCCCAAGGATGTATTTAAAAATTCAGTGGTTTGGAGCTGCATGTTTAAAAGGCTGCCTTTTTCCTCATGCTATACTACTGCAGTTGTACTTAGCAAAGGTGCTTGGGCTGAAGCCTGCCTTCCTCAACTCATTTTAAGCCAGCCATTTTGGTGTGAAGAGTCCACAGAGGTAGGAACCACCCCCTGTCTTTCCAACCATCTGCAAGGCAGTAGCATTCAGGACAAGCTACTGAGCTTCAGAGAAGAGGAAAAAACAGAAAACAAACAAACAAAACAAAAACCAACCAACCAAAAAAAAAACCCAAACCCCACCTCACTTTCATAAAAGCACCTCTTTTACTTTTCTGTATTCATATTTTCTCCCTGGCTGATTATTTGCTATTGCAAGATGGAAAGAAACGGCTGCTTCATTGTACTTTTATCTTAATTTGTATTATCCAAAAATCCCAGTTTTTTAAGGATGAGAAGTCAAGCCTTCAAAGTTATCACTGGATTGAAGTTTCAGAGCCTTAATTCTGCCCCCTTGTGCCCACGTATAATGGTACAGTCTTTGATTAAATTACCACATGCTAGTTTTCCACAAGACTCTAGTCTCATTCTGTGCACAAGGATGGACTGCCCTCACTGAATGACAGCTATTCAGTACTCCTGCAGGATCCTCTTCATTCATTGTGGCACATGCCTTATTCAATTTACATTATTCATAAAGCTACAGTGAAGACAGAATGTTAATTTACTTTTCATACCATTCGTCCATTTCACAGCTATTCTGCAACATTTTGAGACCAGTGGACTGTTGGGCTCTGAGCCAGAAGCTGCAAGATTGACCTCCAGTGCTGCCTGCCCTACCATTCCCCTTACACCCCCTTCATGTCCATGTCAGTCTTCTCTCTCCCATCCTCCAACTTGTGAACATTCTTTCCAACCTTTTTAGTCAGCAAATCCTTCTCTCCTCCCTTACTTACACCCAAATGGCAGCAACATCATGACCCAGTGCCTCTGGGAGCAGTGATTGCAGGGTAAAGCCCTGCTCAGTCAGTCCAGCAGTGTGCACGTTTAGCCCAGATGGAGTCTTTGGAGAACTGGCTGCTAAACTTTAACAAGTCTCTACTGAGCATGTGAATAAGATTTTTCAAAGGCTTATAACTTGGCCAAATTTAGGCAGTTTTTCATAGAGATGAAAAAGCACATTCCTGTCACCAAGGCAACCCGCTTGCCTAATTTCTAGTTCCTCTGCCAAAACATTGCAGTGCTAGCACTTCTCAACAAACACTTTGCAAGAATTTCTTTTTTTCTTTCTTTCTTTTTTTTTTTTTTTAAACATGGCTAAAACAATACAATTTGCTCTAATCCTCTTCTCAGAAACAGACAAACCATTTTTACTCATTTTTTCCAAAGACAGGCTGACTCAGAAACATAGCATGGAAAACTTAAGCCCAAATCATTAGTCTGGCAAACCTATAAGTAACAAGAAATGGGATCGGGATCTTTACCCTGAGAGGTGTCAGGCAACCAGAGAGATAGATGGAACTCCCAAATGCACCTAAAAAGAAAAGTATATTGAATTTTGGAGGTGTTTGGGTTTCCATCTTTGTTTCTTTTACATAGACAATTAAAACATTCTCTCCATTTCGTCTCTTGGTTGAGTTTCTACACTCTATTTTTCTTCTGTGGTAAGAGAAGATTCTTCTTTACTTTTGTGGTAAGAATGCAGACAACTGTCACAAGATAAATCACACTAAAAATCCTGAAGTAGCTAAGGAAAAGGCCTACGAAGAAATGAAATACAGCTTTGACGCTGATTGTCTGTGTATGAAGGCATGAGTAGGGGTTGGCCACTGTTGGCCATATCTTTATTAGATTTATATTGCTTCAGTATGTGCACAGAACTGGCAGTCACAGAGCAGGGCTCGAGTGTGTGAGCTCAGTCCAAACATGAAGTTAATAATTTACTGCTATTCTCTAGAGCTTCCAAGGTACAAAAGAAGGATGAGATAACAGTAGAACAACCAAAACACTGCACAATAAACCACAGTCTCTGCTTAC
Organism: Scolopax mira; assembly: GCA_004320125.1. Taxonomy (NCBI): domain Eukaryota; kingdom Metazoa; phylum Chordata; class Aves; order Charadriiformes; family Scolopacidae; genus Scolopax; species Scolopax mira. The sequence goes on along the minus strand of BJBW01010369.1, from coordinate 3,324 downwards.
CTCCCATCTGTACAAATTGAGAGCAGTTTTACACTCCAGGCACACAACAACAAAAATGAGGCACTGCTTTCTGCTGGGAAGGTGATGAGGAGGAAAAAGGACCCATCTTTACAATGTTACTTTCATGAAGAAACACGCACATTTACTTGGTGGCAGCTGGAGCACAGTTTGCATCTCCTGGCCTGCATCTGTTCAACTTAAACCAAATATGGCAGAACTACTGAAGACAGAGTCCCACTCACACAGCCCATCACTGGTGTCATCAGGGCAGAGTAGCAGTGGGCTGTGGCTTGAATTTTGAAATGCTTGGAGTCCCTTTGCCTCTTGCCTGAAGTCTGTCAATGTAAAAAGGCCTTATTAAAATATTGTTAAGTGGGCAGGAGGGACTGAGAGGTCTGAATACTAACTTCCATGTACTACAGCATAGATACATGGTATGTAATATACACATAAAGGATGTGATTACATAAAGGAAGAAAACAGGGCAGGAACAAACACATACCCTGCCCCACAAGGTGAGGAAATTTAAGACATGTACATTAACTCCCTTCTTTCAGTTATTGCAGGTCCTAGAAAGACCCACAGAAAAAAAACCAGTATGGACCAACAATTTGGGCTGCACAGCTGAGCTCTCTGAGTTCATATGTCAGGGGAACATCTTCTTGCCAAGCTCAGGAGCAAAAGGAACAATTTTGACAGAAATAAGACATAGTATGACCTCCATGAAAAAACTGCATAAAGTGACTATTGCAAATCTGAAAGCAATGCACTGGAAGAGATTTAATGTGGCATGTGGACACTTGACTATAGAGTCAGGGAAGAAAGGCAGGAATGAGTAGACAATTTTGGAACCTTCCTCATGGACTGGCTTGTTATTTAGATGACTAAGTAAAATTAGGTAGTATTAAAACTTTCCTTGCTGCAACCTGCCACCCTTCTTTCCGGACAGCAAAAGCAAGTAGTCAGAATCAGGCAGTGGTCAGCAGCAGTAGACATTTCTAAGATGACCCACTTCTGCCCTTGGTAACAACTATTTTATTCCAATTATTGCATTATATTGTTTGATTTTCCAAAGTCCGTGTGCCTTAAATATATCAATGATAGAAGCAACATACTTCCCTTTCTGCCAGTAATAGGAAAGACAACTATTGCATATAGACGGTAATATATTACATCTCTGTTGTACTTGGAAAAGGCATCTTTACAATAAAAATAATAATGTTGCAATAAGATAAAGAGGAAATTACCAAACACATAAAAACTTGCCCAGCAGATCTGTAATTTCTCTCTTAAGGACTGAATTATCCATTCAATACCGTTGCTCCGAAAGAAGTATAATTTGGTACTAAGCATGAAAAAAGATTGACCTTTTTATCTAGTCATGAGGTGACAAAAATGCTTCAACAGCTTTTGAGAAGTGACAGGTCTTTGAATTTCCAAACTCTTATGACTCTAAAAACACTGTGTCCTCAAAATTCCCAGCTCTAAGGCTATTATCCCTTTTACATGGAGACAAGCAGTTAAATGTTAGATAGAAAGAAAATAGTTTCCAAAAACTGTACATAGAAAGAAGAGTCAAAAGGGTTTTTTAACTACCTGTAAAGCCACTACATCACCATATAAGAACAGGGAAAAAGGAAGATGGTCTACATTTAAATTTTAGAGCTCTGGAGTTAATCAAAATGAGGGAGTGATTTTCTGCCATATTTTCATCTGTAAACATGCCTGTGCCTGTCTCACTGCTTTCCTTACTGCAGCTCCACTTACCTCTCTGTGGACTGCACAAGTGATGCAAGACAAATTCTGCACGACTGTATCTTCTTGTTTCAGACAGCAAAGCAGTGGTGAAGTCTGCCTGGGGACAGCAGCTCCCTTTAAAAGGCACTGCATACACACCCAGTGGTGGATTGTTTTTTGTTCTTCCATTTGAATTAGTTCTATTGCACGTGGGTGGATGTTTATGTTTTAATGGTATGTTTCCTGCTTTCCCCACATTTGTATGCTTTAACATGCAAATCAACATCTGTGGTCTTATTGTGTCTTTCATTTTTCTTTATGGGTCTGGAATTAAAAAAAAAAACAAAAAAAAAAACCACAAAAAAACCCCCCAAAACCCCAAAGACTCTCTAATTAGGGTCTTGATATGTTTGTTTTGTTGAATCCTATTCATGAACACAAGAATCAGAACAATTGTCTTCCCTAATCTGTTGTTCACAAAGCAGATAACTTCCATGGGACTGAAAACACAACCTGAATTTCAAAGTAGCCAACTAGAGTAAGAAGTAGGAGGCAAAGCTCAAACAGCAACACTGATAAATTAGTGCCTGTTACTGGTAAGGCAAACACCTTACCAGGAAAATGCACCGGCAGACACCTACTGTGGAGAGCAGCACAGCACCCGACAGTGGATGCATAGGGTGACCTACAGGTTATTTATTAATTTCCCTTTTTACTTCCCTGCCATTGTGCTTTCTCCTTGCTCTATTATTTCTTGGTTGATGGGAATCATAATTAGCATTAATTAATACCTAACCACCAGTTCAATATCTTGAATATTTTAATAAAATGTCAATAAAGGAATACAGATTTCTAATGAAAAAAAGGAGCACTGTGTATATTGGTCTCTGGCAGGAAGGGAGCTGTGTGGTTACTATAAGGTAGTTTTTGCTTCTGGGTTTCTGGAAAGTCAAATAAAGGCAGCTAGCAGCATTTTATTTATAAAATGAAGCCTGCAAAATTATGACTGGTTTTGCTGATTTGTGAATTCAGTATCACACTACGTGAACAGTCCACAAAAAGGAATTAATTCCAGCTGAACCAGCATTTAGCAGAGGGTACTGTCCTACACAACAAGAAATGTCTTTCTTCTGACTGAAATGTATGCTGGGGATGAGTATTTATCATATTTTGAAAGCCAGTCTTTGTATTGCCAAAACCCTGCAGCTAAATAAATATAATTTACTTGTTAAAACATAGCTGTATTTATCTTCATTGAATTTCAACTAGCAAAGATATATTAGGAAAAGATGGGAAGCTTTGCAACATTTACTAGTAAACTGCAGAAAGTACTTAGTACAAGATATAAAATTTTGCTTTCCTTCTTTCACTGAAGACCATAGGACCTTACTCATAAAAGACCAGAGTCTGATTACTCAGCATTTATTTGGAACAAACCGAATTCGTAGCTGTCAGCCCGCTTTGTTCTGCAAGTCTGGTAAGCTCTGCAGGTAATACTAGAAGCCCAGTTTCCCATTCTAAAGTCCCTAGTGTTGCCATCAGGTCATCTTGTTATAAATTGTTTAAAACAAGAGGCAACACATCCGA
>BJBW01010368.1:8993-54261 GCA_004320125.1 Scolopax mira | reverse complement strand
GGTGGGACTGTGGACCCCCATGGGGTACACTCCGTGTCCCTGGTGGCTGTGGGATGCTGAGGGAGCCCATCCCTGAGCCAAGCTGCTGGCAGAGTCACCCTGGGCAATGAGTGGCAGGATGCTTGAGTGCCTTCATTTGCTCACTGTCGATCTGGTTGTATCTCTCCTAAGACTTAAACAACTTCTGCTTTGTGATTATAATTATAGAATAGAAATAATGGAATTGTTTTGGTTAGAAGAGACCTTTAATATCATCCAGTCTAACCTTTAACATGGCATTGGCAAGTTCACCACTAAATCACGTCCCTCAGCACCACATCTACACGTCTTCTAAATCCCTGCTGGGGTGTGGGCTCCACCGCTGCCCTGGGCAGCCTGTTCCAAGGCTTGACAACCCTTGAGGTGAAGGAAATTTTTCTAGTGTCCATCCTAGACCTCCCCTGGTGCAACTCGAGGCTGTTTCCTCTTGTCCAATCGCCTATTCTTTGGGAGAAGAGACTGAGCTCGGCAGCCGGTCTTAGACCCCTGTGTTCCTCCAGAACAGAGGCCGGGGTGATGGGCTGGGGAGGGTCCCTCCTGGCTTTTTCTGTGGTGGTTTGCAAGATCCTTAACACCATCAACCCCTGGAGCAAAGCCCCAGAGCATGGAGAGGGGTGGCGCTGCTCTCGGGAGGGCACAACCTGGCCGGGAAGGGCAGAAGTTTTCTCTGGCAATTTCTCTGTAAGTTGGGATGATTTTCCCGTGTTTTGCATCCAGAGCTCCAGAGGCTCTTAACGCACAGCCCCAGTCAAACTTTTCTGCCTGAAGGCCTCTCCTAAAGAACTCCGTTTTTGACCTATATCATCATATTGTTTAATTCATTTCATATAGAGAGACAGTTAGTGAAATATGCATGCTGTATTATATTAAAGAGAAATGTAACCTTCAATTGGTATCTGATGTGCACTTTGCAATAACTGCTATTAGTTGTCTATAAAACTCCTAGACACCATTTGATTTTATTACCATTATATTATTTTACTTGGGAACATATAGGAGGAGTGGTGATTGCAGGTCTTCAAGTGCTTACTGGGAAATATTTAACACGGAATGTTTTATTTATTAGCATAAAGAGACACAATGGATTGTTGGTGATTAAAGTGATGATACTGCTGCCATACTTGTCAAAAATATAGACCTAATTCAATAGAAAGGCGACAGTCAGTCTCCATGTTGATCTATGCTGGAGCAAACTGCCTCTGAAAGCAGTACAAAGCCTGAATTGGCCTCTTAATTTTATGCTCTAGGGCATACTATAAAAAAAAAAAAGGGAATTCTTTCTAAGTGCCTGTAATTGCATGTTACCAGAACCTAAAATATAAGCCAAATTTTTGAAATTATAAGTGTTAAGCTTTCCATTTCAATTCCTTCCCCCCCTTCCTGCTCCAAAAAAAAAAAAAAAAAAAAAAATCATCAAAACAAAAGAGAGCTTTAAAATGCCTCGCAATGCCACATCATTAATAAAATATACAGCATACTTAGCCTTTAATTGCAAATGTACAGTTTGAAAGAAAATACTTTTTTTTTTTTAAAAAAAAAAAGAAATCGTTTTCCTTCTCTCCCAGCTGTCCAGTGCAGGAGCTGGGGACGTGCTTGCCCCAGCCAGTTGTGCCACCCTCTGTTTTGAAACGATGCAGTCCCAACATCAGCATCCTCCTGTGTGTTTTGGGTCTGCTGGTAGGGACTGGAATATCGTTTCCCTCGCTTAGATGGGTAAAGGCTTTAAGTTAGGGAAGTCCTGCAGGTCAAATGGGCCTTGCTAAGCCCCTTGTATCAACAGGAGGGAGGTAGCCCAGCATAAAAAAAAAAAAAAAAAAAAAGTCAACTATCCCCCTTGCATGGTTCTGTGTTTACAACTTCACTCCTCCGAGCAGACAGCAAGGAAAAAAAAAAATAAGATTAACCATTTTGTACACTTGATGGCTTCATTGGACAGGCAATAAATCAATACAATTGAATTGGAGAAGATAGTGTTCAAATGCTATTATCTGTCTCTCTGTTATTGAGCTGGGATCCTCGGACTGACTTGCAGAGATCCCTCCACCTCCAGGATTCCCCTCCCCAGGAAACCTGTGGGTTTCCACCTGCTCCAGGGCTTGCCCAAACCCACCGGCCAGTCCTGTGCTTTCCTGGGGATGTCATCCTATTTGGATTTATTACCCCAAACCCATCCCTGTTGGGTTTGTTACCCAAAACCCCATCCTTTTTTGGGTTTGCTGTGACATGATGAGGTTGTTAGAGTGCAAGCAGGGCATCACCTTAAATGCTAACACTGGAGGAGAGGTGTGGTGATGCCGGGTGCCCCCGGGGAGTGTTTCCAGGGCTTTGGAGAGCTATTCTGGTCCTCTGCATCCTTGCTTTTCCCTTCTAGTGGCCAAATGGCCAGTGAAGGTCCGGCTGCCACAGTCCCTGCAGTCGTGGGCATTCACTTATTCGGGGATTTTACCCAAAGGAATTTCCTGCTGCTCCCTGCCTGATTCGGGTGTCCGTATGTCCATAGCTTTCCAGGAAAGGTGATGGCACTGAGAAATTTGTGTCTTGCAGGAAGGAAGAGTTGCCCATAAGAGTTTAGATACCCAAAAGGCCAGATTGAATGTTGATTAAATGGGTCTGACTGCAGCAAAGCTGCCGTTCAGTTATACCTTTGTAAATGAAAGGTAAATATAATACTTAAACACTGCAAGCACTGTTTTAAAATATTTTGTTAGCAAAATATTCTGTTTCTCCAATACAGGCTTTAATATTTTAAAGTCACCCTTATGTGGTGGCATAAAAGTTAAAAATTCTTTGTTTACAGGCGAAATCCTGACTTCTCCTGCTATCCCAGGTCTTTTCCCAGCCCCAATAAGTTGATATATTTTCCCTTCACCATATGCAATTTCAGAGTGCCCTCTGGTGTACAGACATCTCCAGCGCATCGCCCTTGCTCTCGCCTCTTCCCTCGGACAAATACACTCGTTTGTAGCACTTAGATTTATTTATTCCTATTGCTTCACCTTTCCTACGAGGGGGAATCAGAGCCAAATGCGAGTCCCCATCTTCTAAAGGCACCAACATGAGCTTAGCTTGAGTACTTGACTTGAGTACAACATGAGCTCCCCAACATCACGTTAGTTATTGAAGGGCTTCTGCCTACCTGATGGCAGAATTGGAGCCCAAAACAGGTGAAAACAATCTCATGTTGCCACTAAATAAGAAAAACACCTGGAGTGTTGGGTCCTTGGTTGAGTTTGAGAAGGAGCTTGTCTCAGCAGTGACACTCCTCTTGGGCTGGTGCCACCAAAGGTAGTGAGTCCCGTTGCATGAGTGAGGCTGAGACAAAATAATCTGTCTCCTGTGGACTGAACATTCCTAGAGGATGAGGTTCTCATGCTGACTAATGACATTTCTATCTGATCCCTTTTTTCATTATATGGAATGATTTCTTTTTCTTTTTAAGATCTATTAGTGTTGGAAACATGTCTACAACGATGCTATGCCTTGTAAAACAAAACCAGTGGAGCTTCTGTGGACCAGAGGCTACGGACCCTTCAGCACTATAGAGAGGAGCTGGGAGGACCGCTGGAGGCACCATGGCTCTGCAGGAACCTTGGATGCTGGTGGCAGGTAACAATAAGGCATGCCAGGTCTAGCAAGAGGGTGTTTGGGACCCCCTCTGTTGACCTTTGCTTTCTTATGGCCAACATACATGTTGTGAGCTTGCACCTGATTGCAACTGCTTCTGCTCAGATTGGGTCTGCTGCAACCTGCTGGTAAGCACCACCATGACCACCACAGAGCATAGAGAGATGCCGTGGTGGACCTCATGGACCTTGTGACACTCATCCATCTGGTCTCCTGCTCAGTATAGCCACGTGCTGCTTGCTCTGAGGGACACGCAGCACATGAGAGGTGTCCCTGTTACGTGCCAGGTGTGTTTGCTGGACAGGAACATACAAGAATGATGAACCATCCTACAAGCAAGCACAACACGGTGACAGCACGTGGGCGACACTTACATTTGGAGTGCCAGGTGCTAATTGATCTGTCAACAGCTAGCTATTAAAGGTGTTCATGGGACTGAGCTTTCCACCTCAAAACTCCACTGGGGAAGAAGCTGGAGAGATTCTGGGCTCTTGCTGAGGTGACAGAAATGGCAGATGACAAGTAAAGTGACTGACGAGTGCTGCTTTGTAATTAAATGTTAAAAGGCACCACAACCAAGGTAAATTAAATTAATGGGCACAACCTGGCAGCTGCAGGAAGCTGCCGAGATGGGGGCAGTGCATCTGATTGTATCAGACCAGTTAACGTTCCTACTTAACAAAACAAAGTGAAGATCTCAGCAAAGAGGACCACAGAATCTTGTTAGAGTTTTGGAAATAGAGAGCAAAGCCTAAAAATTGCAGTACAAGACAGATGGGAAACCTTATTTTAAGGTTACTTTCAGCACTCAGACTTCCAAATTTTAGATGAAATTGAAGAAGTATTGAAAAATCACTTCTTTCTTCCTGAGGAAGCTGGAAAACCTCTTTCTCACAAAGGAAGTTCTATGTTCTTTTGAGAACTAACATCCCCATCCATTGGTAAACCCATCACCTGCTTTACAAAAAGTCTGAATCACATGGACATGCCCTATTTGTGACCAGAGTTCTCAACTGGAATGGGAAGTGCAGGGAATGAAAGGGGAGGTCCACGTGGTTTTCCTTCATATCATCCAGGAGTGAAGGGAGTTGGGTAACTTGGCCATTGTACCTAACTCTTCCGGGGACCAGTTTTCCCCATGATAGGATGAAGCTGGGAGATGAGCATCAAGATGTTTGTGTGATATTTTGTCACTTTTCCATCCCGACCTGCTGCAAGGTACCACCAGCAGTAAACCCGAGGGACTTCAATTGAAGTAGGTTTCTAATGTAGGAGAGAGTACAAGGATGTAGAAGCCCCTGCCATAACTGAACATTCTTCCACTCTGGGACTGTCGGAGATGGAAATGACTAGCCAAAATATCCTAAACCTCTTCTGCTAGACCTGAAGCCCCACTGCAGTGTATGACCAGCCTCAAAACTGAGGGGTCCATTCTGCATCTGGGCCTGGTAACCAGCACTACAGTGCGGATTGGTCTTGGAGTCAAGCCTGGGGCAAAGGGCTCTTGAGCTGGAGGTCTCTTTGGAACATCTGGCACATAGCCTGGGCTGAGGAAGCCCTCACCTTCTCCCTCTTTGGAGCAGATGAAATGCTCAGCCAGCCCCATGTTTGGCCGCCAACAGTGCCTGGAACAAAAAAAAATGAGAGCAGGTTAAGATTACAGTGCTATTGTGCCCTGAATATCTTCCCAGGCTGTTCAAGGACTTTTTTGAGCCACAGAATGTTGTCTTTTTTCTGCCCCTGCCTTGACTGATTTTTCTTTTACGCGTGTGCCCAATGCACATGAAGTTTCAGTGTCCCCAGCATCCTGTGGCAGCGACGTCTTCAGTTCTGCAACATGTTGGGTGAGGATTTGCTGCCTCTTTTTTTTTATTTTTTTTAATTTAATCTGCCACCTACAAGTTTCATTTTATGCCCTCTATTTCTTGTATTAGGAGAGACAGCAGACAGTTGTTTCTCGTTCTCCATGCTTCTTGTTATTGAATAGCCCTTTATTTTGTGTTTTTTTCACAACATGACTGTTGCTACCGATAGCAGTAGTCAAGATGTAACTGTACCCTGCATTCATACACTGACCTGATGATATTTTCTGTTTCTCTCCCAGTGATTCCAAACATTCAGTTTGATTTTTTGACCTTTGCAGTGCTGCAGACAGATCACAGAGCTGTGTATTACATCTCTAAGGTCACATTTGCGATCAGAGATCAGGCCATTGTTTCATCTGTAAAATTTTCACAACTGTAGTTTGAAAACATGATAAGTGTTCATTTGTTCAGTAAATATCTTTGTCCAAAAGCCTCCAGAAGCCTATAAACACATAAGCATCCCTATATATAAGCATATAAGGTGAACTGAGGATGTTTTCTGAGGAGGAGCCAGTAAACCACCCTGGAATGCTGCTGTGATGCTAAAAACCCCGTGCTGCTACCCCAGCTGGACAAATACAACCCAGAATGCAGAATGGTTTAATACGATTGCCAGTGTTAGATAAGCTCAGTGAAGTCAAGAAAATAAAGAGATTTATGGGGACAGCTTTAAACAACCTTCTGGTTCTTCATGATTTGGAAGCTGTTTCTTTTTTGACAGCTTTCCCAGGCTTGGCCCTGCAAAGTTGAGCACTGCCATCCAGATCCTCGTGTATAACCACGTGGCTCCAGGCTCCTGGCCTCTGGGAGTGCCATGGACTTGGTTTATCCTAATGAGCAAACAGAAATATAAGAGCTTGTCACATATACCTCACATAGTATGGTTTTCCTGACCATGACTTTGACCCTGGAGGAGGTGCTCGATGCTTCAAAATTCCTTACCATGAGCAGTCAAAAATTTGGGGTCCTTTCATTTCCTTCCCTGTGGCATCCTCAGCCTGTCAGGTGCCCTGGTGAAGAGTCAAAGAATCGAGGGAATGCAGTTGTGGAAAGTGTTGGAATTGTCCTGTCTGGGGAAAAAAAGAGGTACACAATGATACTGCCATCAACATGACATCCTTCTGTCTTTATACCCAGCACGGGGTCCCTGGAGACTGCTGTGGAGAGAGTGAAATGCAGGAGCCAGGATGATAAGGAAATATTGGCCTCTCCAGGTTTGTGTGCAGATCCTGCAGATTTATATTTCTGTGGGGTTTGTTTTTGCAGGGAAGGGTGATGGGGAGAGAAGCAGAAGGGCTCGCTGCATGCTGCGGGATGTGAAGCTGCCTGTCTGCCCGCTGCTCTAGGTTGGGAGACCAGAAATCAAGTTGGCCATGCTTTTGACCCTCTTGCCATCTGCATTATCAGCTATGTATGCCAGTGGGATCTCAGGGACAAAACATGACCTTTGACAGATGGGCTTGAGGACCTCACACAACTCGTGAGCAAGGCCAAACACAGCAGAGAACCAAGGGAAGGGAGGATTATTTTCTTTCCCTGAACGGATTTCGTTTGAATGGAAAAACTCTGCGAGGTGCTCGGGAGGGCAGAAAAGATTCTTACTGAGCCAAATGGGGTCTGGCACCCAGATCCGATGTGTTTGTTGGCCTTGTGAGTTAACTTGGATCATCCCATCCCAGCTCAGAGGTCTGTGAGTGTGGCTGAGTGCCCTCAAGCTCTACCACGCAAGACCTTCTAGAAAGTGTCCCTCTAGCAGGAAAGGCGTAGGTAGGCTCAAGTGGGAGACCCGGAGGAATGCATGGTATGTGGGAGAGAAGGTGGACAGGGCTGTGGGAGGCTGATTTGGGGTCACTAGATGGTGCTGTTGATCTTGAAATGAGGACAGCTCTGGAGAAGAGGGTCTCCTGGACTTGCACCCAGAGCCTTTGCACAAAATTATGGCTGAGGGACAGCGTCTTACATGCTTCTCAAACATCAAGTGGAGCTGCACTTCAGGCTCTGACAGCGAAGGTGTAGAGATGAAGGAGCACAATAAACACAGGAAAATCAGGAATTGGACAACTGTGTGTGATGGCCCCACCAAGTGGCCTTAGCTCTGCTCTTCCCAAAGCCTGGAAGGGGCTGTCAGGTCTCCCCGGAACCTTCTCTCCCCAGAGCCTTATCTTCTCCAGGCTGAACCCCCCCAACTCCCTCAGCCTGTCCTCATAGGAGAGGGGCTCCAGCCCTCCCAGCATCTCTGGGGCCCCATCTGGACCCTCTCCAACATGTCCATGTCCTTCTGCTGTTGGTGGCCCCAGAGCTGGAGGCAGCACTGGGCGGAGGAATCTTCCCAGAGTGGAGTAGAGAGGCAGAATTCTCCCCCTCGCCCTGCTGGTCACACTGCTGGGGATGCAGCCCACCACATGGGAGCTTTCTGGGCTACCACCACATGTTGCTGACTCTTGTTGATCTCCTCATGCACCAACAGCCCCAAGTCCTCCTCCTCATGGAAGTATTTGGATTTTCCAGGTTTGAAATTAGTCTTTTTGATGCCAAGGAAGTGTTAAGGGTTTTGATGCCTTTTTAAGATTTTTGGCCCCGAGTTCACTGGGGAAGAAATTATTGACTGGTGAAAGGAGGAGGACCCCGGTGAAGATGCTGTGTGACAGCTACGTGGCAAAGCAGCTGGAGATTATGTCATTATGTCAGTGTGTAAATTAAGATTGCATAGGAAATCTTTATCTGCGTCTGTAGCTTCTGAATGCTTGACTGCAACGGTGCTGTGGCTTTAACCGTGCTTAAAATGCAATTTCCTAACTTTTGTAAAAGCTTGCTAAAAAGAGAATTCCATTAAGGGAAACCATGTTGACTCCGATTTCTTCCTCAATTCTCCCTGTACAGCTATTTCTAAATCACTTGTAAGCTCTTTCGGCTACGCTGAGTATTACATTGCGTAGAGTTGAACAGAGTAAAATGATCGATATTGTAATGGACTTCTCATCCTAGTACATGGCAGAAATAATAAATGTCATGATATATGACAGCCTTTCTAAAGCCCCGTGGAGCCAAACAAGACGCAGTAAGCATATATCTCCTACTTCTACCCCTGCTTTGCTTCTCTGTGTCCATCCTTTGTTTCCTCCCACATTTATTTCCTCGGTAATGGAAGGCAGTAATTGAATTAAAAGCAACTCAGTCCGTGCAGGAACACGCCGTGGCTGCACCAATCCCCCTGGCTGGACTTCTGTGATGGCAGCCTTCTCCAGGAGCTGCTGGGTGCCACCCGGGCAGATTTTTGGGTGGGTTTGACCAGTAGCCACGTACGCCTGTGGGCGTTACACCCTGCAGCCTCTTTCACCGTTACCATTCACCTTCCTGCACCAGCCTGTCTGTCACTGGGGTGATGCCAACACTTCATTTTAAATTTTGGTACTAGTTCCCATTTTCAAGCCAAATCAAACAAATATCTTATCTGCATCTGTACAGCTCCTCCGGGATGAGATGTCCAATCCACTAGTGCTGCTAATCTTCTGCCAGTGATACCAGCCCCTGCACTTGGTGGCTTCCCCACCTCTGCCACTTCACCCCTCTCCATGCGTATCTTCTCATTGCCAGACTACCACGCTTCCCACTTCGAAGGCCACCTGAAGAAGTAATTACTTCTTAAAGATAATAAGAAATGAACCAACTCAAAGGTTAGGGAATGAAATAAACACTGGTCCTTCCCTGGTTTCACCTGGAGAGAAGGTGGTTCCTGGTGGTGAAGTGATTGCCCTGCTCTTCTCTTTTCTGACTTTGGTGTCCATCAAGGTGTTATTTCTACAAGTGGTGCACAGGATGCAAATTAACCATGTCTCTCCTATAGGGAACAAAGGAAGAAAAAAAAAAAAACAAACAACAAAAAGATTGTTAGTTTTTCTGGTTTTATTTTAATACTCTTGTCCCATGCTACAAGTGTGTCGCCTTACATTTAAGCAAAGAGAAAAGTTGACAGGAACACCATAAGAGAAATAGGAAAGAAAAAAAACCCACTGATTTTAATCCATATCAGCATCTCCAAATCAGCTGTAATTAGTACCGGCCAGTTACTGCACCACTGTAACAAACTGGTCCAGGCAAACTGTGGAGATGGGGCCCTGGCAGTGTCACCAGTGTCGGTGTCACGGTGAGCAGGGTGCAGGTCTGGGCAAAATCACCCCGTGACTCTGGAAGGGGACAGCCCAAAGCCCCCATCCTCGCCCAGCTGCTCTACTCTTTATTCCTATGCCTTGTTCTCACACACCAGTCAATTCTACGAGGGTTGTATTTTAGTCGACCTGTGGTGATGCACTTGACCACTCCTCCACAGACGATCTGCTTTCACGTTAACAGGATTGTATGGGGACGTATCCTGGCAAACCCATGGCTCAGGTAACTTCCAATTTGGAAAAATAATTGTTATATTGCAAATAGGAGACTTTACATCTGAAAAGGAGCTGGTACATATGTTGTGGAACTCTATTTTCTGTTTTTTTGGAGAGCTGAGCTTTGTGGGAGAACGAGAAAGAAGGTGAATGCCATGTTTTGACATGTAGGATTCATTTTACCACAGAGTTTGGTTCTTTTTTGTTTCAGTTTGTCTCATTATCAGTAACAGAATGTCTTATTTTATGAATATGAATGCAGCTACTATGAATATAAACTACACGTTTCAAATTAATGGCAAGCCATGAGCCCTAAGAGGCTGTGTACTTCTCTTTTTGAAAGGTGGGCGTTCAGATAAAAGTAAATTTTGAGACCAGCTGATTTACAGCACCCAGCATATCTGGCTTTTACAGATCAGCCCCTGGACATGAAGACAGCCTGGAATGGCAACTGGAAGGCGGGCAGACCAGTGATGGAGTATCTGCAGTGATGTATAAGACAGTGCTTTCAGAGCCTGTGGCTCTCAATACAAACAAAAATTGCTTGTTTTTCGTGTTGTGCCACACAGCTGCCCCCACATGCCAGTTCACACAGAGTAATTCAGTCCATCCCATACCAGCTGAAAGAGTGTTCCTAAAGTATTGTTGCTCCCTGGTCCCGAGAGCCCGGTGGCAGAGGGAGCAGTAATTCAGAATGGCAGCTCATCCTAACAGGTATGAAAAGGTGCTGGTTTTTGTTTTGTTTTGTTTTAAATCAAAGGTGACAGGAGCTGTCAGCTCATGGCACCCACAATAGCAGAACAGCGACAGTATGTATCACTGCAACAGGGCCTTCCCTCTGCATGCAGGAGCTCGGGCAGATGTAGCTCCTTGCCTTGCTCAAGCTTTGTTCTCATGTCTGGAAGCCCGAGGCTTTGCTTACGCACCCTGCTCCTCAGTGAGATTTGTCACTTTGACCACATCATGAAGCCTTTTGGTTCTTTGCTACCTCAGCGAAGCCCCGGAACCATGCTGGCCACAGAAGCTCTTGAGGAGCCATGCTGGCCACAGAAGCTCTTGAGGGAGGCTGCCTGGGCAGGCTGTCCAGCTCTCCACCGCGAAGGGCGGCGTGCCCTTGGCTAGCGCTTTTCAGTCAGGCGGGCACCTGAAGAGAACGGCGGGCCCCAGCACCGCGGGGCGTCGGGCCCTTCCCGCCGGCGGACAGACATTTCACACAGCCGCCCGGCCGCTCCCTTCAGGCTTGTAGCGGGCACCTGCCTGGGCGGCGCTCACCGCCCTGTCCCGGCGAGGCTACGCCGGCCCCACGCCTGAGGGCACGGGCGCGCTGCGGGCACTGCGTTCCGCTCCGTCCCGCCGGGGCGGCCTCCATTTCGCGATCGCCTCAGCGGCCCCGCGCACACGACAGGGAGGCCACGAGCCACGCTCGCGACCCCATCTCTGCGTCGTCCCCCCCCCCCCCCCCCCGCCCCCCTCCGCGCCCCCCCCCCCCCCCCCCTCCGCCCCTCAATCCTCCGCGTGAGAGCGCCAGGGCTGGTCGGCGCATGCGCAGCGGCGGAGGCGAGGGGGCGTGGCCAGGTCTCGTGGATCTCGCGAGAGCGGACGGGCTATATCTGAGGGGCGACCAGGCGCGGGGCTTCCTCTAGTGCGCGTCCGCCCGCCGCGAAACGTTGTAAGCCGTTTCCCTGCTGATCCCCCCCGCTCCGCAGGCCTAGACGATGGAGGACAGCGCCATGGACATGGAGAGCATGGGGCCCCTGCGCCCACAGACCTTTCTCTTCGGTAACGGACTGTCGCTTCCTTGCCGGTCTCTCTCCGCAGGCCGCGGGGCCCAGCGAGAGGCGGCGCGGCCGGTGTGGGGGTCCGCGGCCTGGCGCCGCGCCTCAGCGGGGCGGGGAGGGCCCCGGTGTGAGGGGGGAGGAGGGGGTGCGCGGAGGCTCGCGGCCCCTAGAGCCGCGCGCTTCCCCACGTGGCGCGCGGCTGGCACGTGGCGGCGGTGCGGCCCGCTTTTGTTCTCCGCGCCCGCCCGCCCGTTTCTAAGGGAGGCGGGAGGGTGCGGAGCGGAGCACATGGTAGCGCGGCGGGGAGGCGGAGCACATGGAGGGGTGGCCGGCCAGCCGGGGCAGGCTTGGACCCCGGGGAGAGGCCCGACCGCCGACGGTGGGCATTTCCCCTCCCCCGGGCAGCGCGGAGAAGGCCATTCACCAGAAGTGAATGGTCTGGTGGCGGATGGGCTTGTGCAGGCGAGGAGCTGCGCGGTCGGCAGTAGGCCGCGGGCTCGGCCGGGGTTTTCCCCGCCCCACGTGTTTCTCCGGTGTGCCCGGGGTGCTGTTGCTTTTCTGTGCAAGCTTTAAACTTAAAACCAAAAATTAACAGCGTGCTTTTAACTTAATGGCTTTATTGCAGGCTGTGAGCTTAAAGCAGATAAGGAGTATCAATTCAAAGTAGACGATGAAGAAAACGAGCATCAGCTGTCTCTAAGAACGGCAAGTATTTTTTCATTTTTAAGTAGTGTTGTGCGATGTTGTGAGAAGTGTTTATTAGCATAGAATCATTGAATGGTTAGAGTTGGAAGGGACCTTCAAGATCATCAAGTTCCAGTGAGCCAGGTTGTTCAAAGCCCCATCTAGCCTGGCCTTGAACACCTCCAGGGTTGGGACATCCACAGCTTCTCTGGGCAACCTGGGCTACTGTCTCACCAACCTCACAGTAAAGAATTCCTTCCTAGTATCTAATCTAAATATCCTCTTTTTCAATTTAAAGCCATTCTTTCTCGTCCTGTTGCTACACTCCATGATAAAGACTCCCTCCCCATCTCTCCTGTAGGGCTGTTAAAAGGTCTTCCTGGAGCATTCTCTTCTCTAGGCTGAATAAACCCAGTTGTCTCAGCTTGTTTTCATAGGAGAGGTGCTCCAGCCCTTGGATCATTTTTGTGGCCCTCCAACATGCCTATGTCCTTTCTGTTTTTAAATGCTTAATACTCCAGGCGGGATCTCATGAGAGCAGAGGGACAGAATCACCTCCCTTATCCTGCTGGCCACACTTCTTTTGATGCAGCCCAGGATGTTGTTGGCTTTCTGGGCTGCTGGTGTGCGTTACCAGCTTGTTTTGAGTTTCTCATCCATGAATACTCCCATGTCCTTCTCAGGGCTGCTTTCCAGACATTCTCCACCCAATTTGTATTTGATTGAGCTTTATGAGATTTGCACAGGCCTGCCTCAAGCCTGTCCATATCCCTCTGGATGGCATCCCTTCCCTCCTGTCTCCTTAAACTTTTTTTCTTTAGTGTTAAGCGCTTTTATCTGACTCTGTTAAATGATAAGCCCTTGCTCAGAGTGATATGTACCATGTCACTGGACATAGTTGCTCTATTGAAAAACAAACAACACAACATCAGTAGCCATTTTACTGCAAGCAATACAAGGCTAGAAAAGTTTGAAAATGAATTCACAGTAGGTTAGTAAAGATACACTAAATGGAACTTAAGGCCAGAATATACATGCTGATATCTCAAATGCTACAGGAGCATGAGGGGGAGGATAAAAGAATCATTAGACTTTATTAGGAACTTTATTTTGGAAAGCTTTTACATAGAAATTCTAAATGGGAGAGGGGTTATGTTTTGATTTATTGTCCTTAGTGTTGCCCTCTCTTGAGGATGTAGCTGGGAAATACTGTCTTCCATTCACATAATTTATCTAACAGACTCTTTGAGCTGGATACTCCTGGAAATCAGGATGTGTGTGCTGAGAGTACTTAGATGTGTCCTTGAATCTTTCTGGTGCCACAGCAAGCAAGACATAGTATTTCAAAACTTTTGGTTTGGGCTGAGTGTGTTATTTTTGGCTAGCAAAAACATATGCCACAGCTTCACAGGAAAGTAATTCAAGAGTTGTAGCACCTCTTTATGGATTATTACTGTGTTTATTTAAATACAAAGATTCCTTCATGACACCTGGAAATGTAAGAGTCCTCATTGTGGATTACTTCCTACAGGAGACTTGCATAATAATGCTCTCCAAATCTATTCACACTAGTACTTAAACAATTCCATAAAGGCATTACAGCTTTGTGAATCATATGTCTTCACATTATGAAAACTGCAGCCTGGACTTGACAATTACTAATTTGTTCTTAATTGGACTTTCTTTTGAGGGAAGATGATAACATTAAAGTACGTATAGGACAGATTCATGCAAATAGTTCTTATATCTGAATGTTTGTCATGCAGCAGGAAGTTAGTCACTGAGTGAGACTTGAGTTGGATGGCTTTATCCAAGGATCCCATTTTTTGAAAATTACCTGTAGCATCTTCTGATGCTGTGCACTTTTCAGGGGGATGAAGTAGACTGGATGCATAAAAGTACTTAGTTTTTGAGGTTATGGGGAAAAACGTAACCTGCATTTTTAAAGACAAAAGAGGATATGCAGGAGAAATGGGGGTTGAAATACAAATGACAAACTGGAAAGGTCTGAGAGGCTTGGAAGGTCTTAGCCATAATGCAAACAGAAAATGCCTTGGCAAACAGAGGGAGGAGCTGATGGAAGAAAGCAAATACCTGGTGCCTGATAAAAGGCTAGATGTGTAAAGATTGATCTTGTTGGTTAAGATGCAAATGTGGTGATGCACTTGGGTATGAGGCACACACAGAAGTGGAGAGACAAAAAGATAAAAATAAAAGGGAGGAGGATTGATGCGTGTAGAGGTAAAAGTGGCATGAGAGTTTCTGATGTCTTAATGATAACTGAGAACGTGAAAAGGGATGGTCGCAGCTTCATTACCTATTTATTGCCAGTGTGCATTCCTTCAGTGTAGAAATTAAAGCACATGAATGGATACTTTCCAGATACTCAGTAAATAAAGTGCTGCAGGCTTGCTTGAACTGATGCACATGACAGGAGTAGCTGGGGTTGAAGGGCATGCTCTTTAATTCTTGTCCTGGTGGATCCTACCAGCTGAATGATTCGTTGTTGCTGCTGTCACCATTTGAGAGGTGAGACCAGAGCAGCAAATTCACCCCTTTAAGGTCACAGAAACAACTTACCAGGAATAGTGAATCCTATATCCTATTTCTCAAAGTGATATGTCCTGTCTGGGTCATTATAATCTGCCTAAAACCCAGCTCTTGGAGCATGGAAATTTAGGTTGTATGCCTCTGCCTGAAGTGTTTACACCCACGTGTTCCATGGAGGGTGGAAAGCTTTCCCTTTATAGGCATTGGCAAAGGAATCCGAGCCTTGTTCGTGTGTGTCTTTGGAATAATTGTAGTACTTGGATTCCTGATTTTCACCTCTCTTGCATGGTAATCCTGACTCAGTTGCTAGAGGTTCAGAGAACTGGAATTTCAGGCCTGTCCCATGTCTGTCACTCGTTTGCCCTCCCTGCAGCTATGATCTTTGAATCTTTAGAAGGTGCCAGAATTGAGTTTTGGATTGACTCTGGGACAGCAGCTCTCAGGCTTTGGTGAATTAACACAGAAGGTGTATGCATAAATCGACGGTACCAAACTCAGCAGTCGTTCAACCCTCATTGAACTTCAAGGGAAAAGTGTGTAGTTTGGCAATATTTGCTGTTCTTTGCATCACAGGTTACTTTAGGGCCTGGAGCCAAAGACGAATTACACGTTGTAGAAGCAGAAGCATTGGACTATGAAGGCAACCCCGTTAAAGTAGCCCTGGCATCTCTGAAAATGTCAGTGCAGCCTACGGTAAGTGCAGGAACCTGGAAAACTACTGTAAACTGGGGCTTGGGTGAGTTGGAAAAGGTTTTAGTTGACTGAATTTTAGGGCAATTGTATAGTGGTGGGTGGGTTTAGACAAGTGCCAGTTTTGGCATGTGTAGCAAATACAAGCTAAATGGGTTGGGGTTTTTTTTTTGCCTAGTAGATTTACTCTGGTCATCTGGAGGTGATAGGCTTGTTCAAATTACACAGGTTTTTAAAGAAGTAAGAGTAATTATGTATGTTGTTTCTATGTATGCAAATGTCAGTTTGCAAGCAGATGCAGTCTACAGCCTGTGTTGCTTTCTTTGAGCCTGGGATAAGAAAAACCCAGTTTTCCTGCAGGTCCCAAGCTTTTAGGAGATTCTAAAGGTGACTGCTACCCTTTCTTGATTAAAGGGCACCCTTGTTGGCATTCCTGCCATCTTGAATGTAATTTGAGTCAAAATTGTAGAAATGAAATTGCACAATGCTGGGGCAGGTGTGATGGAGAAAGCTTAAATTGGTATTGCTGCCAAGAGGAGTAGTAACAGATCTGTATATTGGTTGGGCTTGGAAAATTGTGTTTTAATTACAATAAGCAGTGAGAATGTAGTAGGAAACCATATTGTGGCTTATTGACTCTGATTTGACTCTAACCACCTCTGGAATATTCTGTCGAATGGAAACTTGAAATGAGCACAGATGTTGGTTTCATTTGAATGGAATGCCTGTTAAGCATGCTTGGCCTTTAAAATTTGAATAAGTAACAATCCTTTTTTCCTTAGGTTTCATTAGGTGGCTTTGAGATCACGCCGCCAGTGGTCTTGAGGTTGAAATGTGGCTCAGGGCCTGTTTATGTCAGCGGTCAACATCTTGTAGGTATGTGCTACTCTGGTTACTCATCTGTGGTCTTGCTACCTGTAATGATATATCTGGTATCTCAAGCAGATTATTATTTTCTCTAATACTGACCCTCTGAATCTTTAATTTGCTGTACTCAAAGGTGTGAGGTAACTGTAGGTCAAAGGAGTTCAGAGAAATGCTTGCAGACCTTTTCTTGCCTCTTGTTTTGTATGGGTAAGGGGATTTAGCCTTGCAAAGTTCTCATTTCTCACTTTAAAAATGGTTGTTGGGTTCCTGGTGTTAGTGCCTCACAGCAGAAAGCTTATCAACTGCTTATCAGATGGGAGTGAGAAGACTGACCATGAAATAGTTTTGAGTTTGTACTACAAACTAAGCCATGACTGGTCTTCTCCCTTGTAGAATTGTCTTTGAGACCGATCTTTCTCTTTCAAAGTTTTCTTAAATGAAGAAAATCTTTTTCTTGGCTTTGTGTAGTAGTATGTGTATGCCTTCTACTGGAAAAGTTTCTGATCTCAGTAGTTAGACTGATAATAGGAAGCTTCCTCCTATCATTTCAGCAAACCTCAGCAAGGCCTTTCCTCTTCAGGTGTGGGTGATACTTTTCTCTTGGCATCTTATCAGTGATGTTGTTTTAAATATTGTTAAATGAGGTGGATTTTTTTACACGTTGACATTATTTTATTAGCATTAGAGGAAGAACCAGAATCAGACGATGAGGAGGATGATGCAAAAATTGTGAACACTTCAACAAAGAGACCAGCAAGCGGAGGAGGAGCTAAAACACCACAGGTACATATATATTTTGTCAGCTTACCTGCAGATCTTATTTTTGGGTGGAATGATTTACCTAGTACGTGGTCTCTTGACGTCTGTAGGGAAGGATTATTTTGTGCTTGGGTCTTGACAAATACTAAACTACTGAAGTGTAGTTAAGTAGAGGTCATTTCCCAAGCTTTGCTGGAGGGACTAACATGAAGGCTGCCTTTGTGTGGGAGCTTTGTCCTCTGCAGTAGCTGAGTGGGAGCAGATTCTAGTATAATGGTCAGCTTTCTGCAAGTGTTCAAATACTGTTGAAGCTCTTTTGAGTTGTCAAGTGTAACTTGTTGATTTAAATTGATGAAATATAGCCATGTCATCCCACAGATCATTTTGAACCAAAACTGCTGTTTAAGGCAAAATGGTATTGACAACATACTTGATCTTTCTTTCAGAAAAAAGCAAAATTAGCAGAAGATGATGAGGAGGATGATGAAGATGATGAGGATGATGATGAGTATGTATTCTTGTTTTGATGTGTTTTGAAATACAAGGTAAACTTCCAGACATAACCAGTTGTTAAGTGAATGAGCTATTTTATCTTGGTTACAAAAAAGGTATAATTACCTGAAGTTTATCTCTGCAATGCAATCTAAATTAGTGCTATGCAGATATGACATACTGGGTTATAAAATTTAGTTTCATGTTATTCATTAACTTCTAACAAATGTAGAATATTTTTTTAATAGTAGTGGAAATCCTAAGGTACATGGCTTCAGTATTAAAGCAGAAGGGAGGACATTTAACTGCTTTAACTTTAGTAAACTTCAGAGTATTTCACTTAACACCTTGCCATGTGGTAAAACAAGATATAAGGTAGACTTGGTAAGATGGCTTGCTTCCTTCATGAATAAAACATTTTATTAGGAGGGAGAAGACTAATTCTCAATGTGGTTAAAGCTGTGGGTATGAATCTTGAGTTGATTTTTCTGATTGTAGGGATGAGGATGACTTAGAGGATGATGAGGAAGAAATGAAAACGCCAATGAAGAAAGTAAGTGGCATATACACACACATTGTAACCCTCTTCACCCATGAAAGGTTGAACAGCCTGCTTAATGAACTTGAGAGGAAGTGACAACATCAGATGGACTTAGTATCTGCAGCAGAGTTTATTCAGACAGGGGGAGCAAGGGCTGACACCTCTTTACTTACTAATAGGTAGTAATTAACTGTCCTAATTTTGAGTCATCTTTGAGGATTCACATGAAGACTCCATATGTATGCATGTGTACACTGGTATGATCTTGTGTAGTGTACAGCAAGCAAAATCCTGCTCAGAGATGTGGGTTGTTGGTACTGCATGCTGTAAAAAAGGTCCCTTTTGCAACCTAACTTGGAATAAATTCAGGATCTGAATGTGTGAGCCCATTGGAGAGGGTTCACTTCAGGCAGCTGAATGCTTGAATATGAAATCACATCAGCCCTTTAGTGCCATCTGGTGGTAAAAGAAAAGATAAGACAACTTGGCAACTGCAGTGGTAGAAGGTAGTAATTTTTTTTAAAACTTGAGTAATTTAGTTTGAATTTATATTTACATATGTTGTGTTTAGAAAAAAATGTGTGATGTTTTACTTCACTTTATGCTGCCCTGTCCTAATGAATTTCTATAGTTGATAGTGCACAAGGGCTGATAGCAGGAAACATGCAGTTCAGATTGTCTTTATTTGATCAAATCTAGTGTGATTGAACAAAATGGCCCCTTGATTTATATAGGATCTGATTCTTAAATATACATGTGGCATTGCTCACACACAGCTTATTTAATATTTGTTTGAAATGCCAAGCAAGTGATAATGGTGGTGTTTGGGTGTGGTGTTTTTCTGGGTTTTTTTTATTTATTTTGATGGCAAATGAACTTAGTTCCTTTTTTTCTTTTCAGCCTGTTCCAGTTTCAGGGAAAAATATGCAGAAAGCAAAGCAAAATGGAAAAGACTCTAAGCCGTCCACACCAGCATCTAAATCAAAAGTGAGTGAATACAAATGAGTAAAAGAAATGCTTATTCTAGTGTGGAAGCTAATTTTCTTGCTTAACAGTAGCTTTAAGTAGTGTGCTAACGGTTAAGTTAGGTTTTAGAATCTTAGGATAAAGTGTGCTGGGGGTACTGTACTGTTCATTGCTTCTTTTGTGTTAAATATAGAACTACAACAGCCAAGATTCAAAATCAGACATGCTGTCCCTTGTGAGTATTGATGATCTAATGGTTTAAAATACAAGTATCTTCTTGCACAGCTGCTTGTACAAGGGGACAACTTGCAGTACAGCAGGAGGCTGCTGTCAATAAGGAACTCTCACTTAACTGATCCATTTGAGAACTAGAGTTTGCTTGTTCAGTTGCATTCTATTTGTCAGGCTTCCTTATGCAGCTTCTCCTTCCATGTACTTCAACACATATGCCAGGAAAGTGGGTACATAAATTAGCATGGGATTAGGTGATAGGATAGCATTCTGAAAAGCAGTGCACGTGTGTGCCTCTTAAAGCATGACCTAATGTGGCTGCAGTTGTGGAGTAAACTAAATCACTGAATGGTTGGGTATTTTCACTTTCATTTCTCTTGGGAGAAAGATCTGGCCTAGAAATATAAGATACTAACTCTGTGTAGATGCTAAAATGTAGATAGTAATACTTCTGTATTACTATGTGTATCTCATGTATAGATAGATAAATACTAACATATTGGTAACTCTAGTAACTTCAAACTTAAGTTCTTTTCCTTGTCTTGGGAATGTGTTAAATAAGATCTAAACTTCTGTGACTTTTTGGAAACTATGTGAAGTATCTATTTGATAGCTCTTTTATTCTGTATAAATTCTATGGTAGGTTTTAGCATTCTTGTTTTTATGTATACACAGCAGCTTTAGGTATGTACAAGTTCCTAACGAAATTTATAATTTTCAGACTCCAGATTCCAAGAAGGATAAATCTCTAACTCCAAAAACACCAAAAGTCCCTCTGTCGTTAGAGGAGATTAAAGCAAAAATGCAAGCCTCTGTAGATAAGGTGAGTTTTTGGAATTGAAGAAATGGTTCCGTGTCCTGATTGCTGCGCTGTTGCCAGAGCGTGTTGCTATTGAAGCTCACAACCCAAAAAACTCAGTTGGGCCAAAAAGAAATCTATCTACTTGTGAGAAACAAAACCACTTTTTTTTTTTTTCTTCCAGTAGTCATTGATAGTAAGTAATTTGGTATTTTTTCATGAACTGTCTCAGCTAAAATAGTTGTTTTAACTACATTTTGGTAGGCAAATAGAGTAAAGCAGAGCTTTTCACATGCTTGGCATTTCTTGGCAGTATCCAATGGAGATATCCAGGTGCTAGTAATGCTTGATAAGCTCCAGAAGGGGGAGATAGCTGCTTGTGCTACGTGTTAATGGCTTCGTGAAGACCTTTTTGCTTTCTGAACTACAAATCTGGGGTGAATCGAGTGTCTCCGCAGTGGATGTTTCATCTTTGAAGGTGACAGCAGTCACTCAGCTTTTGGTTGCTGTCAGCTTTGGCTAGCAATTTGTGGTTATGCATACGAGTAGTATTTTTTTGCTGGTGTTGAAATATTCTTTGCTGGTGTTTAAATGTAAAAAAAGAAAATGGTGGTTTCTTTAGACTGCCTGAGTAAAAGTGTAGCCGATTATAGTAATTCTTTGCCCCTTAGCTAAGTTTGGAAACCTTTGTGCTAGCTGGGGTGTGGGTTCAGTACACACCTGCTGCAGAATAGGTGGTAGTGAGGACATGACATCTAAATGATGCCAGTTCTGATTTTACTTTTCTATCTCAGAAGTATGTTTGTAGGTAATACACTCATTTGTAACTGAAACAGATTCTTTATTGGAGACTTATTTTTGGCTAAAGCCTATGCTTTTCTAGGTGCTATGAAGAATTTTTTTTTTTTTAGTTTGGTCATCTCAAGAATTAGGAATGTTGTCTGCTTAGATTCTTGATGTTTTGAGGCAGTTTTGTCCCAGGAATGCAAAATAAGGCAATAAGCTTTCAGTATAGAGTGGATGTAGAGTAAGCAATAACAAGTTGTGGTCAGGACTAAAACGTGTATCACTAAACTGTGAACCTGACAGTGGTGGATGGTGTGATTGTCCCAGGTCAGACTGACCTCTTGGGTCTGGTGGGTGCTAGGCAGGTTTTTTGCATGACTCAGAGGAGCCACAGTCAACTTTTGGCAGTGTCAGCAGAAATGGCTGAGCTGCTCACAGTGGAGGGAAGGATGCAGACCAGGTAACTGGCAAGCAGCTTTTGAATATACTCTTGCTGAATAATTTTTACTGCAAGATGCTATGTAAGCACAAGTATGTAGGAGTAATAGCAGGCACCTTAATTTAATGTTTGCCAAGATGGTGCTAGAGCTTAGCTGAGTAAGGCAAAAGGTTTGTGTGTTGCCATATACAGTAGCACTTCTAGCAGGAAGTTAAAATGTGGAGCTGCTGTATTGTGTACTAAGTAGATGTCCACAAGCTGATAGAAAAGCATCACTGCTTGAGAGGATCCAGGGGCAAGACACTGTTGAAACCCAAGCATTTTAGTAGCACTGTTGCAGTTTCAGATAGTCCTAATGTAGCTTTGTTTCCTTTGAACATAAAATTGCTGTCTTCTGCAATGTGCTGAGTAGCAGCTAAGTGTACTGTTATAATTGGCTAGGTACATTTCAACTGATGTACCCGAAAAATGAGAAAAATATTACCCATGGAACATGTGAAAGTAAATCAGTGTCTCTTAAAGTAGTGTGCTGTATTACTTTGGAGATAGAGGTGAAGATGAATAGATCCATTAATTACTGAATCAGCTTTGTATATTTGAGTAGGTACAAATGCAATTTCAGAGATTCAAGCAAACATCTCTAGAACAGTTCTTAAAATTCCTAGATCTATGTACTAATGCGAATTTTAAAGGGTAGAGGGAAAGCAGTGAATTTTTTGTTGTAGAGAGCTGAAGTCAAATCCTGTACTGCATGCTGTAGTAAAAATCTGTAAATACAGAATTAGTTCTAGTGTCTGAATAGCAGAAAGCTGACTGCAAACAAGGTTATCTTACGTGGTGAGTGCTTGTGGTTGTGTTTCTGAGCATGAACAAAGATGCTCATACAGCCATTTTGGTGTTTAGGCACTTCTGTAAGAAATACCTGCGTACTGTAGAGAAGCGATCTTTTAAAAATTAGTTTAAAAGCAGTTTGGGATGTTGTAAGGTAAGTTCAGTAAAGTTCCATGTGTATTGCTAAGGGCTTAAGCTTATTAAGTTATTTATTGGAGTCATTAAATGACCTGTGTGTGCTAAAGCTTGTTTTTTTTTTTTAAATTAGGGTTCTTCCCTTCCGAAGCTGGAACCCAAATTTGCCAACTATGTTAAGAATTGCTTCAGGACGGAGGACCAAAAGGTAACTGAATTTATTGGAACTTGATAAGGTCCAAAAACTTTTATAACCTGACTTAGGGATTCTTTTCCACTTCTTAATCTTTACAAGCTTGGGACTGTTTCAAAGGGTTACAAACCACAAACAATACTTCAAATTAAATAAATGGGAACGGTTTTAAGGGTTTAGTTGGCTAAGATGGGAAAGCTAATATTTTATTACATTTTTCCAGCTTTTATATGGTTGGTAAATTATCTCTTGCTTACTAAACCCACAGAATTTTCCTTTTGGCACCATATTGGCTAAGGAAATGAGCTGTGGTTTTCCTTGCTGCTGAATTTGGCCACCTAGGCCAGTCTGCTGTTCAGCCTTTTGTTGGGGAGGGTGTCTGGGAGGGGGAACTGTTTTGCGATTGAGATTATGGCTTTCATGCTACATTTTCTCCCAAAATCAACTGAACTCTTGCAAGAGGGCAAGCCAAAAGGTGGTATCGGGAAGCAAGTTTCTGAATTAGTTATTACTCGACGTAGACTAAGCTAAAATGTGTCTTAGATTTCCCTATCAAAATTCCTGTAAGTTAAAACGTTCTTCCAGTGACAGAATTCCTTCTGCTTTCCTGCTTCCTTCAGTGGTTCAGAGTAAACTTGTCTGATAGACAAATTGATAGGTTCTAGAAAGAATGTTTAAAAGCAGTTAGCCTCAGCTACTGGAGTTGGTCTGACATTAGCCAGGGTAGGCAGAGTTCAGCCAATATTTGCCTAGCTGGTCCACACCCATCCTCTTGCTTACCTTCACTGAATTCTTGCTATTGTGACTTACAGTGAATAAGTCTTCTAGTAGAAGGATCTAATGTCTTGCTTTTGATTTGATTTTGTCTGAAAGAAATGTTTTGGTTTTTTTTTTCCCTTTGTTATAATTTAATGTCAATATTTTGTGGAGTAAGTGGAGATAGTAAACTGAAAATAATTAGAAAACTGGATTTCAATTTCTAACTTTTTGTGTACACTTCCAGGTCATTCAAGCTCTCTGGCAGTGGAGACAGACTCTGTAAGAAAAGAAAACAGTTTAAACAGTTCATTAAAATCTGCAGTCTTACTTCTGTAACCATTATTTGGCTGTCCTTTTTACAAATGCTGAAAGAGCTTTCCCTACCATGTCTGATAAATGTCATCCAGATTACCTTGCCAAGAATGTGTTGTCCAAAATGCCTGTTTAGTTTTTAAAGATGGGACTCCACCCTCAGCTTCATTTTAAGTATGTATGGAATGTTTTGATAAGGCATGGTGGTGGTGGTGGTCAGACAAATGGAAATGGTGGGGAGACTAAATGTATGAGGAAAAAAAGAAATAAAATTTAGTATTTTAATAAAGTACTATCGTTTCTTTTTTCTATGGGTTGGGGGTAGTCTGCAATACTGAACCTGGGAGATAATGGGTCTTTAAAGTTCTCAGAGGAGCTACTGCTAAGTATTGTAGCTGCTTCTCTTGAGCAAATGCACATCAGAGAGTTTCATTTATGTTGTCAACTTTTAGTCCCAATTCCATGAGCTTTACAGCTCCAGAGCAGATGATTGGTGAGAAGACTTAAGTGGTAAGTGGGGCTTTGTCTGGAAGTGACCACTAATTATATAATTGCCTAAAACAGCCTTTCCTGCATCTCGATTTCTGACCTGCTTCCCTGCTTTTTGGTTTATGGTTTCTCTCTAACGACTGAGTTTGTAGGGCTTGTGACTCCGCTTGTAAAATGTAATACTTTTGATTTGGGAATTGCTGGCTGTGCTGTTCCTTCTGAGGGGCTACAGTCTTGACTAATGACTCCTGTGAGGGTTTTGTGGAGAAGAGAATTCGCTTGAATGCTGAAGGGTGTGCCTGGAGAGCTCACCAAGGGACATCAGTGCCAGTGGATAAATTCCTGGGAATGAGGAGGAGCTAATCTCCAGCAAATCCCAAAAGCTCAGAAGGGGCAGGTGGTCCTATCATGGTTCCGTTTTTTTTTTTTCTGATTATTGCATTTGAATGAGACTAAGGCTGAGTTAAAACAAATTTTTGGACCGTTCTTGGTTGTCATACAGAAATGGCAAGGTATAAGGGCTCTTTCAGATGATGGGGGAGGGAAAACATGGATATCATGCCTGGCACTGAACTCTTCCTCAAAGCTCTTGTCTAAATGCTGTATCATTTCAAATGCTTGGATGCTGTGTCTGTGTAGTAACTGCAGTAATGGTGTGAAGACAGAAAGAATACTTAAAACATTTGAGCAGTTGTATGGTAACTATTAAACTGATTTAATCCTATGATATGTGTGACAATTAATGCAACTGGTTTCTATTTTTCACAGCAGAAAAACCTTATTAGAGAGCAGAGGGCATTAAAGAAAGCTTTACCAGGTTGAGGTTTTTTTCCCCACTTGAGCAGCTGAGCTTCTACAGCAGTTACCTTCACAGGACATGGTAAAAACCTTTGTGTTGTGCTAATTGGGCATGGGGTCTCCTAGTTTTTACTGGATTTTTTTTTTTTTCCAAGTTGCTTCAGAAGCAGAATGTATAACTTAATTTCTGAAACTCACTGGAAATACTTGTATAAGGTTTGTTAGTATTAAAACCTTAGTTTCTATAGTTGAGATTATGGGCATAATGGAAATCGATATGAGTCTCCAGAAGCAAATAGTTTTTGGAAAAAACAAAGCCAAGCAAAGTGCATGGTAGAGAAGCAAAACACAGTGCAAGTTTAGTGTCAAAAATTCATTTAAACTTGAGAATAATTGCAGCATGTGAAATGGCAGAATACAAGGGTTTGAAATGCCTGTTTTGGTGGGGTTATGTCAATAAATGATGTCATAGGCACAAGTGAGAGCAAATTTCCCTGGTGAAATAGAGCTAATGGCACAGACAGGCTTATTTAAGCAAAATTGCCCTCAATTTTGGCTGAAGCAAGTGAAAATTGTACAGTAATTTCAGTGAGACTACCCAGCCAATAAAATATGCGGAGTGTTAAACTTGTAAGAAAAGGCAGGGTGTTGTGTGCCTATAGGTCACTGGGGGAAGCGGGGCTGTGGGGCACAGCCACACTGGGCAGAAGGGTTGGAAGGGGGGGAGGATGGAGAAATGGGCATTTCTAAAGGAAAACATAACCCTTTGTGTGGGTATAATAAGTCAAATGTCTCGGGCTGCCATTAAACATCATGAGGCATAAAAATGATAACTTTGGTTGCTTTCCTTGCTCTGTTTCCTGACAGTTGTGGCTGTCCCCTGCCCTGTGTGGATGTCTGTCCCATCCCTCCCAGCAGCAGAGCTCGCCCCTTCCTGCTCCTCACACTCTGCTCCTGTTGGGAATGGCCACCCAGTTGCTCTGTGGAGCTACTGGGCTGTGCAACTGTATCTTCTGAGATGTCCACAGGCAGTTCTTCGACTTAAATTTTAAGTTCTTTCGTGTGCAGCCTCAAAGGCTAAATGCAAAAATCTTAGTTTAAGCTCGGATGTGAAAATACCTGTTGAAGAGAAGACCCCAAATACCAAATTTGGGTTATTGAAGAACTGTTGGTGACTTTCTGCCAAGATGATGTTTTTTATGATGGTAGTGACAGGATTACAACAAAACATAATGTTTTGGTACCTGTGTAGAGGGTTGTGTGGTCCTGGTCCTTGAGGATCTGGTCAAGTTCATTGATGCAAATACAGGTTCTACGTAGGAAAATGACTCTCCTTCCCTTTACAGGGTGATGACACACCTCTCCAGGTGGCTGTCCTCTCTCCTTCCTCCATGAATTCCTCCCCTTGCTCCATTTCCTGTTGGAAGACCCTTCTGTTCCTTGCTTTTCCCATGCTTTGCTTTCTCCCATAGGTGCTTGAGCCTTAAAATGAGCAGGTGTGGGTTGGTGTTCCCCAGGAGAGGACATGGGGAAGGCCATAGAGCCTTTCAGGGATCGGGCAGGGTGTTCAGCAGCACTGTCCTCTTGCTGCAGCATCGGCTGCTCCAGGCAGATCTATTTTGCCTCCAAGTCTCTGGTGTTTCTGGATGTCTCATTTCGGAGGAGGTGATAATAGGAGGATACTGTCCCTGCAGTAAAACAGCCTTCTCTAGCTTCATGAGCTCTTGGTCAGTGTCTTATTTATTGGGGTGCTCAAGAAAAGTGTTTGTGGCCGCCTTAGGTCTGCTTCAAGATGCTGTTTGCTCCTGTGAATCAAACTGTCTTTCCAAAAGTGTCTCAAGCCCAAGTGTTATGGTGGGTTCGGGGCTCTGGTGGTTTGCCTGTGCTCAGCAATTGTTCAGTTTTTGGAGAGGAAGGGCTCAAGCATGGCTGGCAGGAGGGCGGGAGGGAGTGTGTGTGGGCTGAGGTAATGGAAAACAGGGCCAGGATGGGTGGTGGTTCTGGGCTTCTTGCCACCCAGACGGTTCCTCAGGGGCTAAGCTCATGCTGGAACATGCTCGCTTGTCCTCTCCTCTAGAAATCTTGCCCAGATACCCCAAGCTATGTCCTGTCTCCTTCCAAAGTGCCATTACTGACTGGCAGCCAGACTCCCAGCTTTTCCTTCCCTCTTTCCCTGTGGAACAAGAACATAGATCCTTACTCCTCTTTCTGTTTCCCCAAAGAGGAATTAAAGACTGGATCCTCCTTAGGAAATGTCATAGAAAAAGCTGCAAATGGGTTGGGTGGTTTGGAGCGAAGCGTTAGATGGAGCGCCTTTCTTCCCTGGCCTTGTCAGTAGGTCCTGGCAAGCAGCAGCGAGAGCAGTTGGTTGTGTTGAGTGAGGTTTGGAGGTTTTGTGATCTGGTATTTATTAAGGGTTGCTTTGTCAGAGTCCTGGCTCTTGTAACCTGAACAAGAAGAGCCGAGCTTGTGTGATTGGGAGAATGGGAGAAAGGGGTACAGGACTTTCAGGTGTCCTTGTCCTTGCTCTTGCAGGGATCCCTTACTGTCTGTGTGCTGGTTGGTTTTTTGTCTACATTCATCCTTTCAGGAGCAGTTTTATCAGCTCCTCGTCGTTTGTCTGTTGGGTTGCCTTATGCAATTAGATTTTTTTTAAGAGTGGATTTTAAGCCACACCTTATTTGGGCCAAATAAATTGATGAAATGTATTAAATGTTAATTAAGGTGATAAAAGTGTGTGGTGGAGACTGCTGGGCTCTTTCTAATTGTATGTATGCATGGTCAGTTGTGGGGAGGACTTTGGCTGTGTTCTTTTCTGTCTTTTCCCCTTCTACCAGCTCTTCCATCACCAAGCCAGAAGAGACTTAAAGGGAAAAGGATCCTGGGAGAAAACAAAGGAGGAAAAAGGTGGTTGAGGGTCAAAAGTGAGAGAACCCTCAGTGGGTCCTGACATGCCTACCCCTTCCAGAGGTGGCTGTCCAGACAATGGTGTCAGACCAGTCCAGGAAATGGAAACCAGCATACTTGAGGGGACAGGAGGGAACATGATTAGGCCACTCAAAACAGAATTGAAGTGTCTGGTTCACCTTAAACTAAGTGTTTGGTTTATGCTGGTACTGGAAACAGTCTTTTTTTTCAAACTGAAGGTTATTTTGTTAGAAGGGTCTTGCAGTCTTACTCAAGATCCCTTCAACTAATTGCTGGAGCTTGAAGGCTGCTAAACCCAAAGCAATTCTGTTAACTTAGGTTTTGGTAGTTAGGAGAAAATTAATTCCTTTTGAACGAGGTTATAAATTTTCAAAGCTGTTTTTGAATTAAGCCTCAGGATTTTTAATTGATTTTTTTTTTTTTTCATGAGAAATGCATGCAGGGAGAGTTGAAGGCATACTGTAGCTTCTTGAGGGACTCTGTTTTCCTGCTGTAGCCACCTTTATCTGTGCCCGGTCTGTGTGACTTTTCCCATTATTCTTCACATTTGTCCCAAAGCCTGTAATTGTGGTATTTTCCCAAGAATGTAGCTGTTCCCTTTAGGTCAGTGCATGTGTGTGGACACTGAGAACAGTGGACACCTACAGCTAACAGGTAAAGCTTTAACTCTTCCTGTACTTCTAAGCATTTTCTTCAAATTCTCCCCAGGTTTTAACTAAATGACACACCCCCCTCCAATAGTTAAGGGCAGTAACATGGCATGGAATCACCATAATGAAGGGGATCCATCACTTGTGACTTCCAGACACCACAGGAGGACAGGGAGATTTGGGGGATCTTTGCTTTCTTTTTTAGTGTTTCAAACTAGGAGAGGTGCTTCTGGTTGTTCCTTCTAGCTTTATGGTTCTGGGTAGTCCTGTCCAACTCATTCCCAGATCTACATCTTGCCTCAGCCTTCTCCTTGTTAACTTGGTCCATCACTGCTCCTCAGGCTTCTCTGCCTTAATTCTGATCCTTACTGGTTCCACTTCTGGTCTGTTCTGCCTATTGCTTTTGTGAGCAGTGCTGTCTTTCCCTGGTCAGTCTTGCTCTCTCAATCTCTAGAAAACATGGTGGGCTGCATGAATCCGTTCCCCCTTCTGTGTGGCCTGAGAGCCACAAAGTGTCCCTGAGAGCATGTTAGAGGCTGGTGCCCTCATTTCAGTCTTGGTGAAGAATGCTGGTGGTTGAGTTGCAGTGGCAGGGCTGGGCTTCTAAGTGGATGGAGCATTTGGCTTATAGGGCTGTGAGATGCTCATGAATGCCCCACAAAAATGGGACCTCCAGAGATGTCTTTTTGCTGACCTGTGACATTGATTTTCCAGGAGAATACAAGGTTTGAGTAAATTTTTATGGGAACAGCAGAGAAGATGACCCACCCATTTGCTACGCTTGAGTTCTTGCTCTGAGATGTGGTGTGACCTCCAGCTCTTTTTCAGAAGGATCAGTAGAAACTTACTTTGTTTTCAGCATTATTTTCTGAAAGAGCTGTCCTCTGTCTGCCTCAAGGCCCACCTTGGGTTGCTCCAAGTTGCTCATTGGGTTATGCCACCACTTGAGGACAGTGATGGGGGGCATTGACAGGTCCAGGATGTGACTTTCATATCCAGTTTCTGCAGTGCCTGCAGCTGTGTGTGCATCAACCCTGAAGTGCCCCAGGGGGTGGCACATGCCAGCTGTGGCAACATCTGTGGTCATGCAGCCTCCATGTGAGGTCCTGCCTGTGAGATAGCACCCAGAGGGGTGTGGGGGCAGTGGGCAGGAGCCCACAGTGTGGTGGTGTGGAAAGGGATGGGTCATCCCAGAGAAGGGGCTTTACAGATGAGGTTTGAGATTGGTGATTTGTTGGAGAAAACTTAATCGAGGGGACTTCAGTCAAAGAGGTTTATGTTTAAGAGCTGTTGAGCTGAAAAGCTCCAAGGTAAGGAAATATTAAGTTTTGAAGCTTAACGGCTTGTGATTTTTTTTTTTTTTTTTTAGGGAAAAATGAAACCATGGAGGAATATAAATCCGAGAAGCCAAGCCTTAGGATTTAATGCAGTGCAAAGGCTGGAAAGTGGTTTGTGTAGGGTTCTCTGCAGAGGTTTGTCTGCTCTTGCCTGCCTTCAGAAGCACTCAAGCAGCTGCTGCATGCTATCAGAGAAGAGCTGTGGTGCTTCTGGGTGAGCAAGGGTGGGACCAAGGAAAGCCTGTGGGCATCCTTCCTGTGCAGGACACCAGAACAGGGGTGGCCGGGGTGAGGGACACGGGGTGGGGACATGCAGTGGCCAAGAGGCCCTGGCCACCAGAGGTGGGCTCCCCAGGAGAACAGCGTATTGAACTAGTCCACTTGTCTCTCCTTTAGCTAGAGATGTCCATCACTTTCTGTGATGTCATTTTCCTCATTCCTCTGCTGATAAAGCACTGAGATTTATTTCATGAGTCTGCTGGAACTTTCAGCAATCTGAGGTCTCGGTTCCCCCATTCTGTTGAAATTCAGGAGGTGTTTCAGTGAAGAAAACCCTGTGCAAACCCTGAAATGTTGGCTGCTGAATGAAAAGCTTTGTTAGCTTTATTTTCCTCATGAAGTAATGGTAGACATCAGAGTGAGGGTTGTGGCATGTTGGTTCTCCCTTTGCATGTGTCTGAGACATGTATAGTCTCGAGATGGAAGAGATGCTGCTGTTGCCTCTGTTCCCAAGAAGTCCAGAAGAGCCATCAGGTGCAGAAGCTTTTGGGAGCACCCCTGCTGTCTCTGGAGCCGGGATGGCCTGTCTGCAGTGCTGGGCTTGACTGGTGGTGGCTTTTGGGCTTTCCTGGCCACCTCTGCCCTGCCCAGCTCCCTTCCCTTCCAGTCCACGGAAGGCCATCCCAGTTTGTTGTCCCTCTAATTAATGCTACAGAATGAAAGGCTGCTGTGCTTGATACACTGTTATGTGCACTGTGTGCTTTTTTTAATGTTCATTCTCCAAGGCAGGAGTTCTTGGTGGCCAGAAGAGGCCTCTCTTGGTTGTGACAGGGAAAATTCCAAAGGAGCTGAGCTGATGCATCTCTGTGAGCTCTTGCTCTCACCGTTCCTCACGGCTGTTCTCTCCTTAATGCTATAAGGATGGATGTGGTGTCTTTATCCAGGCTCCAGATAGAGACCACCTCTTTCCAGCTGGGCTTCTCAGCAGCTATTTGATAGCAAAAAGATGAGGTCATGTGCCACCTGTGTCTCAGTGTCAGTCTTTGGACTAAGACCCTGACCCACCCAGATCCTGGGTCACTGCAGGGGACTGGTGCTTCTGGATTTGCAGGGTTAATGTCTCTGGTGTCCCCAGCTGTCCCCACTGGCTGGCATTACCGTGTTCCAGGGTGCCATCTGATTTGTGGGGTTTGCAAAGCCCAGTCCAATGGTCACAAGCTAAAAGCTCGGTAAACATGAGGCAACCAGCAGCAAAAGCACTATTTTGGGTTCTTTTTTTTTAGTGTAGGAAGGCTCTGATACGCGTGTTCTGATTTATTGTTTCAAATGCTTGGTGTGGGAATTCAGCATTTCTGCTTTTACACCTTTTTGGGGTGTTTTGGCTCATTTCCTACGCTTCCATGTGTTTTTGAAGTCCAGGCAAGCAGCAGAGTGATTGCAGACACGCGTTGAGTCTGTGATGATCTCCCTGGCCCTTCATCTGTTTCGGGGCTCAGTCGACTCCCGTTGTAAAAGCTGACAATGTATGGTTTGGGTTGCTTTTCTTCATCCACACGTGGTTTATGACCAGGGAGAAACTTCTCTGTGCTACAACTTAAATTCTGCCTGAAGTATAATGATGAGTGAGCCTTCCCTATGCCTTTTGATATGCAGTGAAATCTGGGAGCTCCAGGGGCTGAGCACTGGCTCCCACCACCTCTCCAGCCCATCACCTTGGTGTGGTGAAGTGAGGTGCTGGGCACCAACCGTGGTTGCTCTGATCTGCCCCATGCTAAGGTTCTTTGCTGGGCTGTGTCTCAGAGGATGCATTTTCATTTAGAAATTACATCTTTGCTTGTTAACCTTCTCTCTGGCCTTCCCCTGTCTTCTCCCACGTATGAGCATCAGCGGGGCTGTTGGTCCCATCTCCCACACTGATGACTTGCATGCAAACTCTGCAAGTAATTCTCATCTTTAGATATTTATATGTGCTTTGTGTTTCCAGGGCTTTGTCTCCTGATTGCTTGCTCTTCACCATGTTCCACCTGCAAGGTTGTGACTGAATGTCATGGTGCTAAGGCTTATGTCCTGTCCTCCTGAGTATTGGCTCAGGGTTGTTTTGAGGTGGCTCTTCTGTCAAATGGCACTAATGACAAAGCATCCCCTCTGTCCCTGCCTGTCCAGGTTATGTGGCAGAAGTATTTCTAAAATCCCTTCTTACCTTGGGATGGAGTTGCCTTTTTGTGTGACGACTGGGTAAGGACACGATACGGGAGGCCCTTCGGGAAGTCATCTTTTCCTTTATTGAGAGTATAAAATATAGAAATCCTTCTTGAGTTTATTTTTGGTTGAAAGGCTTATTTGCTTTAGTTGAAATAAGCTTATTTGCTTATTGAAATGACCCAAGGCCGGAGATGCGGAAGATGATGGGAGCAGATGGTACGTGGGTTCGTTTGCTCATGGCAGGGCTGAGATGCGGAGCTGAACTTGGTCTTTGTAAAATATCAGCCCGGGCTTTGGGGCTCTTTTTCTTTAAATGTGGAATCTAAAGGCATGCCAGGTGTGGCGGGGCTGCATCCTGCACCGGCCTTTGCTGGTGGCTTCGTGTTCCAAAGGGGCGTCCAGTGGGTGGGGAGGTTTCCCACTCAAGCATGCTGCTAAGTCCTTGGGCCCATTGAAGGGGTTTTTCATGCTCTGTGAAGTGTCGGCTCCTGGGGTGACATGAACCACTGGAGCAGGGCGAGGGAAACTCATTTCACCAGGGCCACCTTCACAGCCCTGCGAGTGAAAGGTCATGCTGCTCAGAATTTTGATTCGAGCTGCTGAAGAGCAGTCACTAATCCAATAAGCCTCCAAGAAGCTGTAGGACCTAGTCTTAATTCGGGCATTTCCATGGGTGAGTGTGAGACAGTAACCCTGGGAGATCCCAGGGATGGCCCTGCTGTGCAGAGACCCTACCTGGCCCCCGTCTTGCTTAATAAAAATGTCGTGAGCCATCTGGCTTTTGGGAATGTGTTGTGCTGGCCTTCCCACCCTGAGTATGCCATAAGAAAAATAAACACCTGAAAATAAAGGTCTTCATTTCCTAGTGGGTTGTGCTGCGAATCGGATCAAATAGCAGCCTTCAGCAGTGGAGCAAATAGGTATGGGTGCAGAGCTCTTAGTATTTTATATATATATATATATATATAAAATATATAATACTATATATATAATACACATATGTATTCCTGACAACCTGATATTTCTGTTTTTCCACAGACACATGTGAGCTGTCTCATCTATTTCCTGTGCTCAGCTGTGTTCTTTGAGGCTGATAGTGTGAGATTCACTTAATATTGGTATTATTCTCCGGGCAACTAGTGGGATTTTAAAGATTAAAAGGCTTTGCCAGGTTACTGAGACACAAAACGTGGATCTCGTTTAAATATAGAACTTACGTGTAATCATAAATGTTTTCATAATTGAAAAAAGGATGGCTTGGGTGTTGGGCAAGGCACCAGTCACTGTCTAAGGAACCTTTTCTCAGAGGCAGGTGATGGGGCTGCCACCATGTGAAGCCCCAAAGTGGTGGGGCAGGTGCTTGGGGCACTTCCCATCCCTTCCCCAGTGCATCACCAGTGGTGTTCCTCCATCAGACTGGTCTTACGAAGGCACAGTAGAACAGCATGAGCTTCCCCTCGGATTCCATTTGCATCACTGGGTTCTACAGGTGTAAAACATAATCCTACTTAAAGACCCTGAGGTCCTCAAGGCCAGCCCATAGATTGGTAACTTAAAACAGCTGATGTGCTTGGTGTGTTGAAGACTGCTCTGGTGGGAGAGGGAGCAGGTTGTGTGTTGGGATGTTTTGGGTTTGAAATCCCAACTTCCATATTACAGTTACTGTGTGTTTTCTGCTCTCGTGGAAGGAGGACAACAGGATGCTTTCAACCTGCACAAAATGTCATATGTATGAAAGGATGAACCTGAAGTCCAATGGATGCAGCAGCTTGGCACCCTCGTGGCGAGGATGAGGACCAAGTTTCAGGTACCCACTTTCTGTATGGATCCTGCTTCCACAAGGGTAAATCAGGCTGGGAACAGAGGATGGTGACATGAGATGGTGGAGCAGGTTGGTTTCACCTGAGGATGAGGAGCTGTTTCTGGGACAGTTCAGGCTAATTTTCTGATTGTTCTTGGGTTTGGTGATCAGGAAAGCTGAGAAGGAGGGATCAAAGCTCATGCTTGCTGCTGCTGATGAGTGGCTACGAGTGTCATTAATGCCTTCTGGCTTTGCAGAACTGCCACGAGCATCGAGCAGGGTCTCCTTGGGTGGCAGATACTGGCCCTAGTGGGGTGATGAGCTATGAATCTGGAAACTCTGGGCTTGTCCCCATACCATGGGGGTGCCTTTCCTGGGGGTGACTCAGTAGTGCCTGAGGGCACAACGTGATGTAGGCTGGGTTCCTCCCCTCCCACACTGCTTTGGGGAAAAAAGACACTGGTGAAGATTAGGAATATACTGGATATTTTCACATCTGAAATGCTCTCGTGCTGCGAGTCCCCAAATTCTCTTTGGTTGCTGTGCAGGCATCTTGGTGAGCTCAACTTGCAGGGCTTGGGAAAGAGGGTCTGATGGTCTTGTCCATCCTTGGCAAGAGCTTCCAGCTGTGGTGGGGCCACGTGGCACCACTGATGTCGGTGGCATCGGTAATTGAGATTGGTTTGGATTTTTTCTTTTAACTTATGGATGCATAAATGAGAATATTAGGTATATTTTGTGTGCGTGTTAGTGCTAGAAGCTTTATAAGAACTTGCTTTGGTCACTTTTCAAACTTCTGAACGTTTTCTGTGCCCTTGGGCCTGAAGCTTTGGGCTGAAAACCACTGTGCTGTGGTGTCGGAGGGGTCCCCAGTGATGAAAACCAGGGATTAAAGATGCTGAGAACATGGGGGGGGGGGGTCCCCATGGGTGTGGGAGCAGCGGGGCCCAAAGCTCCGTTACTGGGGTGGGGAATTTTGGAAAGCTCCAGAGTTATGAGCTCTGGTTGTGTTCTCACTTAATAAGGTGTTAACTGAGGTTGGGGTCTCCGCAGAGAGTTCCACTGTGCGGGGAGAGAGTTACCGCACGCTCTCAGCCTGTGAATTTTAATTTTTTTTTTTTTTTTTTAAAAAAAGCAAACCCGAAAGCCTGAAGAAGGGGGAAGCCGGCTGCGTTGCCCGCCCCCGGGTGCTGCGGGAGCTTGCGGGGCCGCGGTGCGGCCGCTGGGGGGCAGGCGAAGCGTGGCGATGCGGGCAGCGGCGACCGGGCGAACCCCGGCAACCTGACCCCGCCGCCGGTGTCCCGCCGCGGCAGCGGGGCCGGGGGACGATGGGCCCGGGCGGGCGCGGTGGTGCGTGTGTGTGTGTGTGTGGGGGGGGTACACACACCACGCACACACACACGCACTGTGTGGGGCTGGCGGAGCCCCGCAACCGCTCGCCCGCCCGGGGCTCACCGGCGGCGGGACGCGCTCCTGCCCGCTCGGAGGTAAGGGGACCGCGGAGAAGCGCGGAGCGGCGGGGAAGGGGGGGGGGGGGTTCCCNNGGGGGCGGGGGGGAGGGGGGGGGGGGGTTTCCCCTCCGACGGCACAACCCGCTCCGTCGGGGCGGGAGGTGCGGGGTGCCGTGGGGGGGGCTCAGGCGGCGGGCTGCTCCCTCCCCCTCCTCCCTTCCCTGTTTTTTTTTTTTTTAAAAAAAAATGTATTTTTTTTCCTTATTATTATAATATTTTTAATACTTTCCTGGCCGGCCGGGCTGCGCAGGCGGTGCCCCATCCGCGCAGGCGGTGCCAACCCCCGTCAGGGGGGCTGCCCGGGCGGGGGGTCCCGCCTCCCCGCCCCGCGCATCTCCCGCGCATCGCCATGCCTCCCGCCCGCAGCGGGGCGCGGAGCGGGGCGCGGAGAGGCTTTATCCTCCTCGGGGGGGCGGCGGGGGGGGGGGGGGGGGGCCCTCGCCCCCGGGGGGGGGGGGGGGGGGGGGGGGGGGGGGCACTTGCTGATGATCGGAAGTTACTGACAATAAGCACCTTCATCCCCCCCAAAGGCGGAGAGAGAGAGAGGGAGAGGAGGAGGAGGAGGAGAGACAGGGGGAGAGGAGAGCTGATGCCTAAGCGAGTCACTCGGAGGAGGCAAAGCGGGCGGTACCACAACTTCTCAGCGGCGCGGAGCAGCGCGGGGCGGCGCGGAGCGGAGCTCGCCGGCCGGATCGCTCCCATGTCAGGGCGGCGGTGGGGGACTACACTCCGCTAGCCCGAAGCCACTGACCTCCCCCCTCTCCTCGCCCAGCGATGTATTCACTGCTCTCAGCCTGCACTTGCCTGTAAGGATTATGGCATCTTTTTTTTTTTTTTTTTAATTATTATTAATTTTTTTTTTCTTCCTTTTAAAAATCGTTATTATTTTTTTTTTTTAAAAAAAAAAAAAACCAACCAAACAAACCCTTTCATTTGGGAGGCTCCGGTTGCGTTTTCCTTGCAATCAGGTGGTTAATCGGCACCCGAGCCTTTCTATAAGCAGAGCATCGCTCTGCGCCCTTTAAAAAAAAACAAACCTGCAAACAAAAACAAAGCAAAAAAAAAAAATCAACTTTAACCATTTTACCGCATCATTTGATCTTTTGTTGCTTTTTTTTTTTTTTTCTCCTCTCCAGATGTTTACATTTCCTGCTGCTGTGCTTTCAGGTACAGGTACGTGTCCTTTCTGTCCTCTTTCGCTTTTGGTTGTAAAATAGAAACAAAGGCGGCGTGCTGACCTCCCCGTGCCAGCCAGTTTTGGCTAGGGCTTTCACTTTTTTCCTTTTTTTTTTTTTTAATTTCTATTTTTTTTTTTCCCCTCCTTCCCTCCCCCCCCCCGCCCTTTCCCCTCCACCTCTATTTTTTATAGCTCTATTAAACCGCTCCCAGTGCCAGATGCTGGAGTGTCACTGGCCCTGGAACGGAGCTGCTTTTGGGTGCCCGCTTGGTGCCGAGGTACTGGTGGGCGCCCAGTGCAGACTGGGCGCACTGGTAGCCGTGCCCTGCTGTAGTGGGATCCTCTGGAGTGCATTAGCCTGGCTAACGATGTGAGAAGGGAGTGCTGGCCTCTCCTCCTTGCACAATGTTGATTGATGCACTTGCCTTGGAAGAGCAGGCACTTTCCTGCTCACCCTCCATATTATTATTATATATATATATTTTTTCCCCCTTTCCTCCTTTTTTTTTTTTTATTCCCTTCCTAGGCAACTTGCTCCCAAAACCTGCTACTTTGAAAAACACGAGTTGCCCTAGCCAGGAGAAGGAGGCTGCGTGCTCCCTTCCCCATTATTCAGGAGAAAACCATCCAAGTCAGATCCTGCCTTTGATCCAGCCTCGGCAGGAATGGAGCTGTTGGAGGAACACCCCGAGCGGGGAGGCTCTGCAGCCCAGGCGCCCGTGGGATGGGGAGGGTGGCTGGGGGTGGCCCCCCCTCTTCCCAGCCCCCAGGGTCACTCACCTCCCTGGGAATGGGGATTTTAGCTGGGCGACCCAGAGCAGAGCCCCCGCGAGGGGACTGGGTAGAGCAGGTGCCACTGCCTTGGTGGCTCCATCCCACTGGGGCCATCCCATTGGTCCCCCCACAGTGCTTTGGATGGGCTTGCACCTGCTTGTCCTCTCACAGATACCTGATGGTGGCAAGGGATGGTCCTAGATGAGCACAGCCCATCCCTCCAGCCATGCTAAAACCCCAACCAACCCTATCCCCTGCTCCCCCCACCCCTCAAACAAAAAATAATCCCCATTCACATTTTTTTTTTTTAATCTCATCCCCTCTGAAAACTGCATCCTGAACCTAACGAGGGCAGAGCCTCCCCTTGGTGGAGCAGCCTCCTCGTCGGGAGAGGATCCGTGGCTGTGAATGACCCTGTGGTTGGAAGGTGTTTGCCGAATTTCTCCGGTGCATTGGCTGTTTGGTAGTTGCTTTGGGTTCTTTTTTTTTTCCAAGCCCCAGGAATAACAGGCTGCACCCTTTGCAGTGGGGAGACATTTTTTTTTTCCCGTTTGTGCGGTAACTGAAGTTAATCAACCCTCCAGCCCCCTCCCTTTCCACTCCCCACCCCCCCACCCCCCCTCCCTTTTGGTGCTTTTAGTGAATCAGAAAAAAAAAAAGTTTGGCTGGCTGCCTGGAAAGCACTTGCTAAAATCTGATCTCTTACTTCAGCAGCCTTAAAACTTGGGAAGTTATTGGCATTTATACAGTTGGAGCTTGCAGGCTTCCAAAGCAATAAAATAATAAAAAAAAAGAAAAGAAAGAAAAAAACCCAACTCTGTGCTCTGATGCTATTAGAACCATACTTGCTGCCTTTGAGTGCTGATTTTTGCAGCGTTTTGTGGGATTTGAGGCAAGGGTTTGGGTGCTGGGGAGGTGTCCTGGGCCCCGGCTGGAGGGGGGGCTGAGAGCCCTGGGTGTTACGGCGCGAGGCGAGCTCTTTCGGCGATGAGCGTTGGGAGCCAAAACATTAGATTAGTCATACTCAAGGGCCTTCGAGTGAGTGTTTACAGTATTAATGGTAGATGAAAAGATGTGAATGCTGTAAGTTTTTATTGCCCGTTTTGTTACACTTTCTTTCTGGATTTATTCACGGGATTACATGTTTTGAGCCTGAATGGGAGCGAGGGATTATAGGATTTCTTTTATAATGATCAGTTTGGGTAGGAGTTAGCCTTTGGTGAACTGGAGTAAATTAATGCATCACTTAGGTTTAATATTTATTTAGGCTAAAGGAAGTTGTTTAGTTTTGCTTAAAGGGCTCTGTGTTGTATTGGGGAGACTTAAGAGTGCCTGAAATGGATTATATCCATAACCCTCCCATGCAAGCACGATCATCCCACGTGCTGGTTTTGGAATTACCCTCCTCTGCTGCTGGCTGTTACCCCGTGGCTCTGTGTGCAAAGGTAGAAATCCCTCCATCTTTGGGGATGGAGGTATTTTGGGGGAAAAAATACCCCATGCTCATGTATTTTGTATCTTGTATTAGTTACTGGTGTAGGGAGGCTGGGATGCGTTGTGATGCCAGCTGCATGCAGCCAGGTGCTGTGGGAGCTCGCCTGCTGGCTAAAAGCTTCTTCATTAGATCCCAAGCCTGTAGGTGACCCTGTTGGGTGTAGCATCACCCGTGGGTGGGTTGTGGCAGCACCATTGAGGTGTTCCCCAGCCCGGACGGTGGGGCAGTCGGAGGGATTGGGGGGGTTTTGGAGCAGGGTTTAGGCTCCCTGGATGGGTCTGACTCCTCCAGGGCTGTGCTGTTGGGTGAGATTCCCACCGAGGAACAACAGGGAATAGCATTTATGCAGGGTGTTCTTAGGGGTGACCTTCTGTTGCTGATTGCTAAACTCTCCTTCTCTATCTTATCTTTAGCATCCTTCAGTTTAATTCTCACACTTCCAGGAGCAATGTCCTCCAAGTGCATTTTTCCTCTGTATGTCCCGCATCACTTTTGGGTTTAGGGTCAGTCCCTGTTCTTCATGTGGGCAAGAAATCCTAGGAGCACCTTGGGTGCATGACGGGAATGTCCCATGCTGTGCCAGCCCTGGCCACCCCGGTGACCCTTAGGACATTAGTAGTTGGAGACACGGGATCTCAGGAGCTCAGAGGTCCCTCTTCTTGGGAGTAGGTGGTGGCTGGAGAAGGCTTTGGTGTAGGCTGAGCAGGAGGATGTGAGGTTTTTGGGTGCTGCCCTGGTTTGCAAGAGTTTCCAGCTCTTCTGGACCACCTCCAGCGCATCCTCAGCTGGAGCACGGGGCGATGCTGTCCCAGCTGTGCCCTGGAGCTGAGGTGGTGCTGCCTCAGTCCCTTCCCTGCCCTGATAAACCTCCCCGTGTTCTACACGGAGTGCATCTGTCTTAGATTAGGAAGAGGTCCCTGATAGGGCCAAATCCTTTGCTTTTATGGCTCTTGTAGGTTAAGATCCAGCTTTAGAATCTGATCCAGAAGCAAACAGGAGGCCAGAGGAGCGCACAAGGCAGCACCGGGCTATTTTCACATCTGCTGGTGTTGTGTAAGAGGAAGGCTGCCGCGCGCCATGCCAATAGCAACTTATGTTTCTCCTAAGCTCCTGTGCAGCGACAGACAGTTATTGTTTGGGGCTTTGTAAAGTGAGACACAGAGAAGTGTTGCTTCCACACGTTCAGTGAGCCAGATCCTGCGGTCTGGTGAGGCTGCGCGCAGCACATGTCGGAGGTGTGAGCGTGGCTGAGCGGCTCCCTCCCCTCTCCCTGCCTGCTCCTCCGCAGCCCGGGGGGGGAGGTCTGAGGCAAGTGCCACCCCACGGCACTGGGGACACCGTTGTTGGCAAGCCAGAGCGTGGACCTTGTCCCAACCCATCCCTTCTCGCTCTTGGCCACCACTTCTGCGGGTGCTGGAGCCCAGCCCTCGCCCTCCTGGCACAGCGCTGATGGCTGGCACCGAAGGTGGGAGGCTGGACCACACAGTTCTCGTGTCTGCCCTCCCTGTGGATGGGCACCCGCCTGCCCTCGCCCTCCTTGGCTGGCAAGAGCATCTCTCTATCTTTGAGAC
The DNA here is from genome assembly GCA_004320125.1 of Scolopax mira. Taxonomy (NCBI): domain Eukaryota; kingdom Metazoa; phylum Chordata; class Aves; order Charadriiformes; family Scolopacidae; genus Scolopax; species Scolopax mira. The sequence goes on along the minus strand of BJBW01010368.1, from coordinate 13,587 downwards.
AGAGGCCAAAGCTGCCAGGGCTGTGGGGCTTGGGTGTCGCTCATGCAGACCACGCTGTGGGATGGGGCAGGTGCTTCTTCGATGCGTCAAAACGGCTCCGCTCCTCACAGCAAGGACCAAGACCAGGCCGGGAGATCCTGTGCTCACCATCTCCCCTCAGCCTGGACCAGGACCACCAAGTCCTCAGTACAGCGACCCCCTGCTGGCACCTGCCTCCTGCTCCACCAGAGTGTCTGAACCTCCTCAGATGAAGGGAGAGCTCCTCCACGAAAACATCTGATGCGAGTTCTGCTTCCCAGCCCTGGGCTGGCTGTGGTTCCTGCTGCGCTGCAATACCCGCCCTGCGCTCCTGCAGGTTGGAGAAGTGATGCTGTGAAGGACAAAATACAGCAAAGGTGTTCTGGGAAAGGCTGGGAAGTTTTCTGTTGACTTTTCTGATAGTGACTGACTTCATTATTAGGCCCTGAGAAGATAAGAGACGCTGCATAAGCAAAGCCTGATTCAATTAGAGGAGCAGCAGCTCAGCAACGTTGATGAAGTGCATGACCCCATCAAGGCTTGGAGCTGATGAGATGGTCCACGGCTCTGGGTCTGTGCTGCTGCTGGACTTGTGGTGGTGGATGCAGAGCCTGCTTCTATGGCTCCACTGGTCTGTGACCCGCAGAGGCAGGGTTTGGTTGTGTATTACATCGTTTGCTCCTGTTCAAAACCCTCTTGCTCTCCAGGAAACCACCACGCTGTTTGCCACAAGGGATTTTTATTCCGCCACTGCTGACTCATTGCACTGGTCTATGAAATGTCGTGTCCTGAAACTGCCCCTTGTGTCCTGCTTCTGCCTCCCAGTCTCCAGAGAGTGGCGAAGGAGGAGGAGACACCTTGGGGTGTGGAGGAAGAGGAGACACCTCAGGGCGGTTGCCAGGACTGGAGCAGTGCAGCAGTGGCCTGGCACTCATCCTGATGCCCACTCTGGTTCTCCCGTGGGAGGAGGGAGACTGAGACTAGCACGGGGTGAGTGCAGATGTGGGTCTTGCTCCTAGACAGATGGGGCACATCCTGTGCCCCCCATGGCAGCCACCTGCCCTGGGCACGTGCTGCCTTTGCTTCCCATGGCCCCCAGACCTTCAGTGTGCTGGGACAGGTCCTCTGCCAGGAGACTCCTCAAACCCGTGTTTAGCAGTAAAGTTTGCAAGGACAAAGGCTGGTGTTCGGATTCCCATCCCAGTGAGGCAGAAACAAACGTGAGCTCTTTTAGTGTGTTGAGGGCTTGGCATTTTTGGGGTGCATTGTGGCAATGGGCAGCAAAGCAGAGCTGCTGCTTGGAGGCTTCGATCCACCCACCTGCATGCACTGCAGTTGGCCTTTTTAGAGCTAAGAGAGGTGCAAGGTGCACCAGAGAAGAACTTGAGTGGTGTTGAGGGAGAGCTCACAGAAGGGTATAGTAGGTGCAGGGTTCAGGTTTCCCCTGTTTGAGATAGTTGGGTGCGTTGTGGCTGTTATATTTCATTTCTGTTTTGCTTTTCTTATTGCCCTTGGCATGCCCAAGACTGGGCAGAGGCGAGCGATGCTGGGCTTGGAGCAGTGCTGAATTTTACAGGAGGGATGCCCCCTCAACCCCCCCCATTTTGTTTTCTGCTCGTAGAGCAGCTTGGCCATAGTGTTCCGAGGCAGGAAAAAAACCAGCAGAATGAAGGGTGGAGCTTCCCAAGCGCTGTGGGTACATTTGGGATGTGGTGATGCAGCTGGTGACAGGCCCTTGGGTGAGGGGAAGGCTGAGGGGGGGGGGGAAGGGGGTGTTTCTGGGGGCTCAGGTAGGATGAGCAGCAGCAGGGGGACTCAGGTGGCCACTCAGAATATTTGATTTTGCTGTAAGCTGATAGCACTAAGCCTGGTCAGCCAGGCAAGCGGATATCTCCCTCCACTGTGGGAGTCTGAGCTCAAGATAAAGATTCCCCTGGGGCTAAAAATCATTTTTTTGGATCTATAAAACTACTTCCTGGATCCTTGTGAGTATTTTTATGGGTCTCTTCCTTTTCTTAGGAGCTGGGAAAACCCCTGTCACGCTCTCTCCTCTATCCACCCTCACGGAGCAATAGCTTCTTTTGTTTCAATTTTCCCCAGATATGGACACTTTAGGTATCAGTTGTGATAACAGCAGGTGAAAAATATGTTCAGGGAACAGTGTGATTTAAGAAGGGAAAAACAGGAGTGGATGCTGTTGGTGCCCAGGAGGGGCTATGTGAGGATGGATACCGGCTACTGGGGCCTTTGCCTGGGGTCTCTGTGGACTCTTGTGGTCCAGGGGGAGCTGGGGTAGGTCACGCCAAGCCTTGGACACAGGGAGGGAGCTAAAAACACCCTCCTGCCCAGGGGCCCAGTGAGCAGCTCTGATGGGGATGGCAGCCAGGAGCCCCCAAAATGCTTCAGAGAAAGATGCACTGCTGCAAAGCAGGGCTTTCCCGTTGTGCTCTGCTGCTGAGATCAGGGGGGCTTCCATGTGGGAATCTGCACCCCTGACAGATCTAGACCTAATTTATTTTTTTTTCTTTCTTTCCTTCCCTGTTTTTTTTTGTTTTTTTTTTTTTTTGTTTTTTTTTTTTTTTGTTTTTGTTTTTTTTTGTTTTGTTTCGATCACCCATTGTGCTGTAACAGCAGGTACAACCAGAAATTATGCAGAGCTGTGTGTTATGCTGCCTACCTGGTATGTCACTTCTGTGTCCTGGTACCTCTCCAGATGTCCATGGAGGATTAGGCATCCAGTGAAGCAGCTGGAGGGAAAGTAAGGAGAAAAAAAAAAAAGGGGGGGGCAACAAAAACCCCTCACCCCACCAAAATAGAAAAGACTGTCTGGCTCTGCCAAAGTATTTTCCTATTGGCATTCAGCAGCCTCGCCATAGCATGAAGAGAAAGAAAGGGGAAGAGCAGAGGGGAAGGAGGAGGCTTAGCCTGTCATGGTCTGTGTGTTTCCCTTTGTGTGAGCTCCTTGCTGTGTTGGGGGCTGCGGTGGGTGGGAGCCGATGTGCCAATCTTCCCTGCTTGGCTGTGGGGTTCATGCCCCCGGCGCTGGGCTCGCCAGCTCCCTTCAATGCAGAGCTGGGCTCCCCGGACCACGCTTCCACATCTCCTTGCCTGGTTTGCCCCCCAAAACTCCTAGATTTCAGGTTACGGGGCAGCATTTTCCACGGAGCGACAGCTCCTCCTCCCCAGGCACGGCACCAAACTCCACTTAGACCCCACTCGTGGCAAGGATTTGCCTTTTTGTGAGGTTTATCTGCTTTATTCTCCTGCAACCAGCGGAACGGGGGCTGTGCTGCTGGGAAATCCAAACTGCCTTTAGCATATTGACCTTCCAGTGCAATAAGAGCATCTAACAGCATTCTCCTGTCTCAGTGTGGTGCTGCAGCTGAGTGCGTGTCCGTTGAGCCCACCTTCCCAAAGGGGGAAGGTGTGATGCTCCCGTGGTGGCTTATCACAGCCCCTGCCCTGGGGGACAAGCTGAAGTGGGATAAAAAGCGGGTGGTGGGAAACCAGACCATTCCCCATCATCTGGCCAGTGGTGATGGAAGATGGGGCAGAATCAGACCCTTGGACTCACCCCATGGTGAGGTGCAAGGTGAAGCTTGCTCTCCTGGCTTCAGTGGGGCAGGTGTGGGGTGCCAGGGCTTGCTGAGCCCCCCAAGCTGAAGGGCTCAATCCTGCAAACAATGGGTCAGGGTGGCACTGAGGGGAAGCAGAGTGGCAGGCTGTGCCCTGTGATTTCTCTCTTAATGTTTTACCATCCAAATCCCATTGAGATTGATGGATGCTAAACCTTGGTGGAGGTCCCCAGGAACTGCACATTGCACGGATACAAATACCAGAATGCAGGCAGTTAATTAATTAAAAAAGGGTTGCTCTTCCTACAAGGTATTTCCAGCGCTCTTTATTCCTCTCAATTCCTTTTTCTCCTGCTGCATATTTCAAATCCCTTTCTTTCCTGCTAAAATACTGTCTTTGGCATCGTTTTTTAAGGACAGCTTGTTAAAAAGCTGTTGTATCTTTAGGAATACCCCAAGCTACCCTTCTGCAGAAAGCCAGAATTAGCAGAAAAGAGGCAGGGAGCAATGGTAAGCCTGGTAAATTGCTGGGCTCGTGGCGTGTACAGTGGGTGACCCTGGGCATGGCTGGCGGGATGCAAAGCCCTGGGGATTAAAGTTAAAAAATGGGATGAAGGATAGTATCCATGGAAGGGCGTTTTTTGCTGCTTCTCTTTCCTGTGAATCCACGTGAAGGCAGGGCTGGTCTGGTGTGCTGCTCTTGCAGGGGTTTCCTCACCTGCAGGGGGGACAGGGTCACCTCCTCCTCTCCAAACCCTGGGCAATCTGCTGCTCCTGGGGCTCCTCCTGCCCAACTGTCAGATATAAACCCGAGCACAAACTAGTATTTATTTTCCCAAGTTGGATTCAAACCATAGGCAGAATTTGACTTGGTTATATGGACATGCAGGAGTGGGGTATGTGCTCTACTTCCAGCCAGGATTTCCAACTATAAAAGGAAAGCTGATTTTCATTGAACCATAAGAATGGTTTGGGTTGGAAGGGACCTTAGAGATCATCCA